>JAJJHQ010003614.1:1190390-1336811 GCA_021223825.1 Drosophila ironensis | reverse complement strand
TTATTAATTAAGATCACACTTAGTTTGTGATTATAAATTATAAAATTGTAGGTCATTGAGCTTGCCAACTTTATAAGGGATACATATAGTAAATTCAATAAATTATAAAAATCTCTAGGAAGATTTTTGTACCGAAGTATAGAACCAAAAAATTCAGATCTAAAGGAAACTTCTATTCTTAATAGGAACAAAATTAAATAAGTTAAAGTTTTGTTTGCAATTTGAAATTACTTGTTACTTGTTGTCTACTAGAGTTCCAAAATATTAAACAAAGGTATAGGCATCTTGGATACCTTTTTTATATAGTTTAAATCGGCATAAAACCATTAGAAATATCAAGATTAAACATGAGTTCGCCAATAGTAAAGAAAGGTTTCATTTCTTCAAACTTTGATCCACCGAAAATCTTGGAAGTAACGACTTAAAGTAATACCAATTACCCAACCATTTGGGTGAGTTTTTTGGGCAGTGCATTGATGGTTCGGGTGGCTCTTTCAAGACTTGTCACATCGAACAGAAAGAAATTGAATTTATGCCTTGGGTGGGTTGCTTTCAATGACAATTAGGCTGCTATAACCGCAGGTCGGTGGGTCCATGCCCGAGCGCACGATGTAACATACGTGCATACGAGGGTTTAGGCTCTATGCCGGGCTAACGGTAAAGCTATAGTCATAGGCATAGGCATAGGCGTAGGCATAGGCCTAGGTAACGGTAGCGCTAACGTAACGGAACCGTGGCGCGTGTTTCGCTCAAAGGTAAATCGCGTTAGCAACAACAACGACAAGGATACGCAGGGCTCAGCTTTCAGGCGACCCACATTACTTAAATTACGAACTACACGCAAAGTCGTCGAAAGCCGAGCGCGAGCGCAGGACCCGCAACTGGGAAAAGTCACACACGCTGGTTAGTCATTCCGTCAATCAGTCAGTGTGTCCGTCACTCCTCCAACCAGTCAGTCAGTCAGTCAGTCAGGCAGTCAATCATTAGCCAAAATGCCTTATGAGTCAGCCCAAAAGCGGCCTACACTAACCCCAAAATGCACTAGATGATGCTTGATCTTGAAGGAGATTAGAATTAGTGTTATAAAACCCTATAAAAAATGTCATAATTTATTCTCCTAAATAGTATCTCCCTGTAATTTGTTATTAGATATTTTGACAAGCAAAATTTATGCTAATCCCGCCGCTGTTTTCCAGTGTAATGTCCTCGCTGAACATTGCGTGCACTTGGGTGGAGCCTCCGCCAAAGGAAGAGTGTAAAAGAGTGGGCGGCAGGAGATTGCGGGGGGCGCAGCAAGACATGTTGCATATTTCGGGGCGTGTTTGGCTGCTAGACAAAAATGCCGTTCTCAACGAAATTCCCGGCATTCCAATGCCGTGTTAAGGACAGACATTGAAACCGAAGCATTTGGCCACAGTAATGAGATGGCCACTTTGTTCTAACGCAAAAACACAATTAAATTTAATTTGGTGGAAAGCAATGTCGGGGTTTCCTTGTTTTCTTTTTGTCTTCTTGAATTCCCAAACCCATCGCTCTCGCACACATGGCATTTTTTGGGTTCTCTGTTTTGCTTTGGTCTGCTGCTTCGCATTTTTGCATTGCTCTTTGCAACGCTTTGGATTATTTTTAACATCTTTCCCACGAAAATTGTTGATTTTCCCTTACATTGTCTGCCAAGGCAAAGATATGATAAGAATAATGTGCCCAGGTTAATTTATGATGTCTCGCCCACTTGACCGCTTCGCATTATTTCCAAAAACAAAACACCATTTCTCGTTGAAATAAATAATTTCAGTGCAGCCAGCGATTTGTCGCAATTACTTAGAGATACAATGCAAATTGAATTCGCTGCCCCAATGCAGGTTATTTTTGTAGCATTTCGCGCACTATTTTCGCACAAACCCGCCTGGCAATAATCAAGTGCATAAATAAATAAAAATAGTTCATTGAGGCAAAAGACAAACGCGATTTTTACAGCCTTTGCTGTTTGTGCTCACATGTTGGATGCATTTATAAATATGTATCCAGGTCTGTATATTTGCGCCAATGTGGGAAGTGAACGAAATGATTTATTAATGAATTGTTTGGGACAACTGCCAGAGGGAGGTGGTTCCATTTAAAAAACAACATTTAAGAATAAATAAAACCTCTTTTTATAGGCTTAATTGAATTGCTTTTTGTCTAAACTGTTGATATAATATTTTTATGATATAAAATACCTATTTTATTAGATCTTCCATAAGGTATTTGCCTTAGAGCTTCGAAACCCCAGTAAACTACCCTTCGACTCCTTAAGTTTTCCTTTATTTTTGTAGTTTTCTTAATAGAAAAACTTTATCTTGGGCAGTTTCTTCGACCTTTTCAACTCAAACAGATCCCATTAGATATTTCGCCCCAAGTTGTTGCTTGTCGCAGCCCAAGACCTTTATCTGGGCCCAGCTTTATATCACTTTACATAAGTTTCCACCTCAAGGAAAGTGTTTTCCAGCTTTTTCTGCTCTCAGCTAACTGGCTGGCAAATTGCTGCCACTTATATAAGAAGCCTGGCTTGGCCATCGCTCGCCACACGCCACCCGCCGGCAAGCAGGGCTACAAAATGTACACACAAACTTTGGCCAGAAAGCGGCGTCAAATGAGCAGCATTTTGGGTTGAACTCAAAGTGAAAGCGGGCAAAACTTTAGCATACATCGCAGGGCAGTTAAGACTTCAAAGTAAACAAAACAATCGTAAAAATGTGAGTGCCAAATGTTGAGACAAATGTGAACGAAGCGAAGCGGCAAAGAAAGAAAACATAAAAACGGATGCGGAGACGGAGGCGCCGTCAAATAAAATCACATGACGAAACATAAAGCGTCAAAAGTTGGCCAAATAAGGCAACAAAAGTACAAAAAATGTAAAAACAACGAAAACGCCAAAAAATAAAGAAATAAAATAAAACTCGTGTAAGGGGCCACGCCCCAACGCCCATCCCAGCGCGAAATCAAAAGGAAAACAACTACAAAAAAAATATACATTTCAAAGTGTCGTACATGGCGCGCGCGTGTTTGACGTCCTGTGTGTGTTCGCCGTTCGTCAGGCGATGCGTGTCCTTGCAACTTTCGGTTAAGCAGCCTCCCAACCCCCCTGCCCTCCTGCCCCCTTACTCACCCACTCACTCCCTCTCGCTCACTCCACAGCCCAGCCATAGCCAGCGGCAATTGCACATAAGTTGCAACAAGCAAAGTAACCAAAACAAAACAACAACAACTACAATAAAAAGCCAAACAGGAGAAAAAAGCCAAACACAAAACCCACAAGCGGGGTGCAGGGCGTTGCCAGATTGTTGCCCAACAACAATAGCAGCAGTAACAACAACAACGGCGCCGCAACAACAATTGCCTAAAGGGCCAAATGAACGTTAGCTAGTCCGTCTGCCGTCCATCAGGTGGCGCTGCGAGGCTGACACAACGCCAACAACAACAAGCGCAACAATATTGTAGTTTCGCACCAGCTGCTGGAAATCCTGTCGCTAATTAGGTAAGTCAGGTAACAGCAACGTTACCTTTGTGGCCAGGTGCCGGGCGTATTATTTCATTTTGGACCGGTCCTCTTGTAATTACGGCAATTTGCCTCGGCTGCAAGTCAAGTGCAGCAAATATTACACATACGCCGCGTGGACAACGCGAGTCGGAGGGGCGATAAAAGTATTGCCACACACACACCTTTTGGGGTCTTTAGGCATTTCTTAATTTCTTTGACAGCAAGATGGATTAATCATTGAGCAGCATACGTTGCGTATACGTAACATCACCAATCTAACATCACGTATACGCAATGTATTTAGCTTTATTTAGTATACGTAATGTTTGAAAGGTGATGTTACGTTATAGGTGATGTTACATGATGTTAGACAGGTGATGTTAAGTATAGGAAATATAATCAGCTCTACTCTGTAGATTGTTAGTTGAAGATATTGGTTTATAGGTTTAACGAATTTCGATTAGTTTAAACTATATTCACAAAATTGCCTACAAAGAAGTATTTTAGCTTTTTTGTGTATTTGTTTTTCAAGAACAGGCATTTAAAATGACAGTACAATCGCTAGAAATTGTATAGCAATCTTATTACTACATTTTCTGGCTTATCCTCTAAGCATTCTTTGTATTTTAAAACCTTTATTCTGTCAGGCTTAAACATCAGTATTCCTTAGTTTTATTTTCATAATTTACGAACTTCAAATTTCGACTTGGATATGATAAATCCCTTAGTATCTTAATAACAAAGCCTATGAAACAATTTTGGAAAAATAAACCCAAAACCTAGGACTATTCACTCGCAATCAGCTTCCCTGGTTGAGCCCTTGATTTGCTCGTATCCCTTACATGCCGCCATCGAGCGTTGATGGATGCAGAACGTACAAAATCACTTTCGATCCGATTTCTCTTCATTTGGCATGAACAGTAGAGCTAAATTGAATTTCCTGATAAAACTGCCACGAATAATACGGTTCCGCAGATGAAAATAATCACACACGCAGGTGAAATGACGGTGCAATGTTTGGCTTTCATTTTCCATTGAATAGAAGTACATCTACTTTGCATTACGGTTGCATGTCAAATTGCATTCAATGATTATCAATTTGGTTAGCCATTGGTTATTCCCTACTGGCCACGTATTTTTAAAGATATACGCCATAAACTGGGTATTGAAATATGCATTTTCCATCGGCAGCCCCTGTTCATGATCCAACAGTACGGTTTAGGTTCAATTTGTATTTTTTGGTCCCATTCCAATTTCATTTTTTCCCCAACTGCATAAATTTGTGCTGATTGTGTTTGGAAATTGAAGGCTTGAATCGTTTTTCCCTGAAATTGGGTTGATTATAGAGGAAATCCACCGGTGTGTGGCACAGCTCCGTTTGAATTGGCAACAATTTTCATTGCATTTTATTTCGGCTCAAATTTGTGTTGTTTTTTCGACAAGAATCCACCATGACCACGCTGACGTATGCGTAATATCTCGAAAAAAAATAGCAGAGCCCCGTTCGCTCGGATTTACCAGTGAAATTCTGACCCACATGCACACAGGTAACTGAAAGCCGAAAACATTAAGCCGGTGAAAGCAAATGGAAAATCAACAGCAATGAGAATGAAAAGGCCAGCAGGCAAATAAGAGGAGATTCTGGTGGCTAACTGGCAGCTTCTTTCTGGGGATCAGGCGAACAATTGGACGGGCCCCAAGGCAGGCCCAGCTAGTTTGGCCTTTCGCCGGCTTTCGGGCCCACAACCGAGACTCCCATGGCCAGCCCCCGGGCCGCATCCTTTGCCTTTCGCGTTGGCATGTCCTTTTGTTGTCATAACCGGACTGCAGTTGTCTACGCCGCTATTTCCAAGTCAAATTTTTGCAGGGATTACTGGAAGTTGTCAGATTTTGTTTGGTATTTCTTGTTCAGGAAGATTGCTGGAATTTTAAATTGTGGTCAAACCTTAGGTGTTGGAATAAAGTTTAAAAATCACGAAGATCAACCCAAAATCCGGGCAACAATTCTATGTTTTTAACGATTGCTAAAGTCCATCTCAGACATCCGTGCGCAAAAACTGCCTTTTTACTAGCCAGGACTTTCTGGCAACTTAGTGGCCCTGCTGCGGCGACTGCATGTGTTATCCTTTTTATGTTTGGATAGCCCCGAGCACCGGGAAACTGCACTTGTGCTACAACAGACCGCTGCCCTGCCTCCCTTGGTGGCCCATCCCTCTTTGTGTGCACTCAATTTAGCCATTTCTTGCAATTCGGCGCTTTCTTTTGGAGCTGGAAGCTGCGGCGAAGCCACCCTCCGCATCCTGGCACTCGGCACCCGGCACCCGGCATCTCCATCACCGCAGCCCGAACAAATTTAATCTATTCTGAAAGTTTTCCATGTGCGCCCAGGGAACTAGCTGCAAGTGTTCGGTCTCTGGTTGCGGGGCTTTGGGGGGCTTTCGTCTTGTCCCGGACAAGCTGCCAGAAAATGTGACGGCAACTAATTAAGTCAGTCGGGAAATTGCACTCGGCATTTTCCGAGGTGATGCCATCGAAAGTGCCGCAAAGGAGCTAAGAGATTTCCACCTGCAAAATGGTAACAAAAAGTAAATTGAATTGCAATTTAAATTAACTAGCCGGGCTTTTAATTGGCTATAATTGCTGGAAATAAACAGAGTATTTAATCGCATTTATAAAGTCTGACAAAATGAATTTGGGATGCCATCACCTGGAAAATGTCGATGGTTTGGCCGGTTGCCGACATTTCCGGTGCTCTTCTATCGTATTACGCATGCGACCCTGTGGCTTAGCGTCAAATTATCAGCTACTTATTGTTATTATCGTTATTATATTGTTATAGCAGACTAGGGGCGACCCCTTCGTGGCCCCCAATCAATGTCAGCTGTTGTCATTGTTAGCATTTCATTTTTGCCTTCTAGCCGGCTTGTTTTTGGGGGCTTTCAGGACCGCGCTCGTGTTGCTTATGTAAACCTTGAAACGCAGACAAAAGCCTGCCAAATAGCGCAAAATGTGCGCCAATTTAGTTGTCGTTTAATTTGATGGCACAGCCGATTTGGCAGGCAAAACGGCAGCCGGCAGGATTACGCTGGAGCATTGGTGGCCACGTCATGAATGACTGCCCAGCGAATGCCAAGCGGAAAAATTGCTGAGAAAAGCGGTAGCTCACAAAGAACAAAAAAAGAAACCGAAAGCAATCCACAAAAAAATATAAAAAAGGAAGCTTTCCATCGAAGGTTGGGCCCGGGCAGAGCGAAAATAAAAGTGACCAGCAATAAAATGCTAAAAGGAACATGCAAGTACATATCGTACATGTAAGGACGGGGCTGAAAATAAAACTACAGGCCTACCTCTATAATTTCAACAAAGGTTTGGTAGACGTTTACAGTACGTTTTGCGCAGAACTTATCAAATTTGTTAGAAACTATTAGGGTTCAGCTGAGTGAATAGCTTTTGCCCTAAAAATGTATTAGTTTTATTGAGAATTTAAGGAATTTAATCTGTGATATCTTAGAAAATTTCTAAATAGGAAATCTAAAAGAAAACGTATCCTATTTGATTTCGTTGAAAAAAGCATAAATTTTCGGAAGCCTAGGCCCCAAACTTTGGTTAGGCATTCTTAAAATCAATATACTTGAAATGTAAGGGCATCAATAATTATTTTGTTGTCAAGTTTTTAGATTATAGTATACGTTTGTATGTTTCTTATAATACATTTCCCTTTAACCAGGACTTATAAAGCTCAAATGAACTGTTAAAATACTTAAATTGAGAACTAAGGTAGCGAAATCTGTGATGTCTAAGAAAAAAGTGTAAATGTAAATATATCTTATTCGATTCCTTGAAAAAACATGCACTTTCATAAACCTAGGCCCCAAAACTGGTTAGATGTTGTTAAAATCAATATATTTGAAATTTAAGTGCATCAATAATTATTTTGTTGTCAAGTCTTAAGAGACTTGTAAGTCTACAAAGTGTAAATTAAATACCCCCGACTGTATATAAACTTCAAAGCTGGCTTGGCCACTTCATTTGGAAGGGCATCCCAGAGTGGAGTGTTGCGTGCCATTGAGATATATTTTGTGTGTGCGCAGGCCAAGGGACTGCGAGGAAAATGTGTAAAAGGGGAGACAAATAAGCGACCGAGTCGGAGATGGTCACTAACGCTCAGAATGTTCGCAAATAATGCAGACCATTACATTAATGACTGCGGCAAAAAGTCGAAAAAGCGCCAAAACGTCCACCGAGGAGACAGACCAGAAACCTGGGGAAAACAATAAAGGCGACCTAGAAAAAAGCCGAGAAAATCGAAACATTATGAGGTCATTTTAATTATTTACGAGAGCGTGTGTGGCGAGCCCGGGAGCAGACTTAGTCAAGGTTAAAGTTTCCCGAAAAGCGGAAGCCCCGCCGCCGGTCGCCAGATTTCATTATGAGTGTTATACAATAATCCGCAATTGTGTTTGCCAAACTCTTTTGGACGGCTCATAATTCATGCTTTTCGAATTGACCCACATAGATTGAGAGCATCTCGGCCCATTGAGTGGTATCATTTGGCCAAAACTATGAAGACGGGACGGGGCCATCAAGTTTCTTCCTTTTTTCTCGCAATGTGCGTGCTTGGAAACTTTGATTTCCTCGGCTAGCTTTGGCTAAATTTGGATTTATGTCCTGTCTTTATTTTAGCAGTTAGAACCGGCCAACTTGGGTCGAGATTTATGACCTGCTATGTGGGAGTTTCCTCAATTGGCACTCGCTCAGTTGGCAGCACATCAATGCTGAATGCGAGCGCCTAAGTAAATTAAACACATCCAATATATAGGATTCCCCAACCCCCCAGTGTGTTTACATGTTTACAAGATCGAAGCTGATGGTAAACAATGTGGAAAATTGCGTATACGCCACGAGGGCTCATACAGCCAGGCAGCTTAACGACATGAAAAATGCCCGGCCCGCAAAATGTCTCAATTTTTGTGTTGTGTGGCGAATTGCCATCAAAAATATATATAGTAGATATATGCATGCATGCCTGTATTCGAAAGCAATTTCCTCACTTTATCTAGAAGTTATTTTAATGCAGACAAAATCCATTTTGTGCGCGCCAGCCTCGCGGAGATGTTAGCAACTTTCTGTTGGCGTGTACAGCATTGTCATCGTTGCCCCCACAGCATCCGAGCAGCCCCCACAAAAAAAAATATAAAAAGAAAGAAAACTCCCTTGCATACATTAGCCGATTTTGGCTGCTTTTCAGCCACATTATTCGGCTGTTGTTGGCCATAAAAACGAGTGTGTGCAAACTGTGCCGATGTCCATAAAGCCGGGGCAATAAATTCAGCTTCATTAGCCTGCGACTCGGCATAGACAATTTTTAATAATTTTATGGCAAAACACTGGAGTGTATCTTAAAGCTGGGCGCTTTTATTGCCCTCAAAAAGAAATCATATTCATGGTTTCGCAACATACATGTGAGAGAGGAAAGGGAATAATGTATGCCCGGATAAAGGAGTCTGAAAACCCTTCACTCAACAAATTTGCATACTTTTGAATAATTCAGTAACACGTAGAGAAGTGTTCCAGAGAAAAAGTAGTGGCAAAAAGCGAAGCGTACATCCGCTGCTAAAATCATAATTGCGTAATTTGGGTCTGGCTTCCGGATACATTCGTCTTGGTGCCAAAACTATGAAAAATTAGCCGAAATTAACCCAAATAAAGAGTTGGCCCAATTTTTGGGCGCGTGCGAACTTAACATCATTAATACTAATCTGCTATGGGAAAAACCAAGGAAAACTTTTGGAAAATGAAAATGGAACCGTGTCAAAGTCAAAGTCGGCAAACGCAACGAAATAGTTACATTTTCTTTTCGTTGATTATGTAACATAATTGACGACAATATTTCCCCGTAGAGTTGCAGGAGAAATGCTAATGAAAAAATAAGAAAACCCGTGGAAGGAAGGCAGCCGGAGGCGAACATGAGGCAACCATTGTGTCGGCTGACTCATGGCGGCTCCGTATTAGTGGTGCGGAAATGCCAGGACATCCGGTGGGGCGGCCAAGCCTACAAACGCACCGCCACCACCATTACCATCGCCCCACTTGGGAGTCCGGGAATACAGGCGGCAAAAAACTAACCTAGATTACAGGGAAAGTTTTAGAGCGTTCTGCGTATTTGAGGCCCTCGAAATCTTGGAAAACTTTGTAGGAAATCGGCTCAAAATCAATATAAATCAATGTAGATTTTTAAAGTTTTTTTCTTGACTTTTTATGAGCTAACTAAATAGATGTAACCTTGCATTTTGGGATGCATTTCACCTTTTAAAACTGGCAGCAAATCGTTGGAAAGTCATTGAAAGTAGAATTTATTGATACCTAAATACTCGCATCCTTAATGGCAATGTAAGTGTAAGCTTATTGATTTTCCTTATACAATATCTAAAGTGCAATTAGTAATTTCTTGCCTTGACTATATAATTCAGATTATATGGTAATTAAAGAATTACATACGCCTGAAGCAGTTACCAGGTTAAATTTAAACTCCTGCTAGAACTAAGTTTTTGAGAAAGGAAAACCAATATTCTTAGCCCCTTTTTGGAAAAGTGTTGGTTGCTTAACTTTGCGACTGAACCATGCCTTGTCAGTAAAGTTTCAACGAGAGTTTCGCTGTCTCCCGCAACATCGCCCTTGGACCCTGACCTCCCAAGCCATTGCCCACCGATCCACCTGATTCCTTTCGGCTTTAACTGCCCGGGTGAAGTGGCGAGTGCAGGTGAATAATGGCCGTCTTGACTGCAGTCAAGTCGGGCATATGCCTCACAAGCAATCAGTGTCAGTGCCAGTGCCATGCCAGGCCAGGCCAGTGCCACGGGCATACAGAAACAAGAGCCAAAAACAAGGGCCAAGCCAGGCCAGGCCAGAGCCACCAAAGCCATAGCCATAGCCATAGCCGTAGCCAAAGCCCGAGCTTCTCAAACGAAACGAGCCAAGTTTATTTGCAGGTATGAAAAAGGCATAAACCAAAACCGAGGACTTTCCGAAGGCAAAGGAGTAAAGGAGCGGACTGCGGACTGCGGACTGGACGGGATTGGCTATTCTGCCGGCTGCCGTTTTCAGTTAGTTCACTGTCCAGCTCAGTGGAGCGTTTGGTCAAACAGAAATTGATTTGTTGTATTTTCCCCGCTGCTGCATACCTACTCGTACATATATTTGCTCAGTGCTTTTTTGTGAATTTCTCTGCCGGAGTCGAAATGAAAACGATACCTGGCAATGGCTGTCGGCCAGAGGATATACACCTGTCAGTGTTTATGAGTTTTCCAATAAAAACGTATCAAATCGCAGAGGCAAACATGCAAATCCAGAAAAACCGAAATGGAAATTGAAATGGCCCGAGGCGGGGCTTAGATTGATGAGGTATATATCCGAAGTGGCAACTATGTTTTCCCTATTTGGCTTTAGCAATTATAGAGATCTTCAAAACAAAGCAACATCTTTATCTCAATTGAAATGGTTGATGTTAATTCTATTAAGATTTAATTTTGGGCCTTAAATGTATCCTCTGAGAATTTGAAATTAAATAAGAAAGAACGAAATGAAAGGAAATCATTTTAGCAAACTTCCAGCACTCTCTGGCAAATTAAAATTCTTCAACATTCTTTTAGATTCAATTAATGGGCCCAGAAAAAAAAAACCCTTCCACTTGCTGGCGCCTCGAGTCCTTTGCCCTTCGCCGGGAAATGCATTCGAATGGGGTGACGAAGGAGAAAGGGCGATGCAAAACTTTCACATTTCGCGTTGAACGTAAATTATGCAAAACTTTCACCCTTGGCCGTCACATAACAAGGCAGGCAGGCATCACATGTCACAGCTCAAATGAGTTACCCATTCCTCCTCGATTTTTATGTTGATGCAAAGGAAATTTGCGCTGCAAAAATAAGTTTCGAGTGCGGGAAAAAATATGCGGGAAATGATGGTAAAAATATCCGCAAAGATGCCGCAGGGTAGGGAAAAGGGGGAAAGGGGAAAGGAAAACGGGGGCTGCATTTTACAGCCACTTTGGCAGGCGACACGTTGACAAGTTGAATGACGTCGTTTATTGAAATATGGCACAAACTCAAATGTATTGACTCAAATGTGATATATGCCCCTTTAATCTTCGTTCATCGTGTGACACCGAGCAAAGCCAAAACCCAGGCCCAACAAGCAACAGTCTCGAGCTGGTAAAAAGTCAAACTCATTGCGAATGCAGAGCTTTGCAGGGGAGCGGGGAGCGGGGAGGGGGAAATGGGAAAGCGTGTCACCTGCCAGGTGCAGAGCCAGCTTCAAATCCAAGCCATTCTTTCAATACAACAAATTTCGTTTACATTCCCCTCCAACACAGGATATCTTTGTGTGTGAAAGCATATAGTATGCGGGATTATTATGCAGAGCTTTGGCAGCAGGAAACTCAAATATGCTCTCTGTACCCGAGATCCTTTCTAACTCCTGCTCCGCCGCCCTGCCTCGTCCTGCTCCGCCCTGCTGCGTGTTGTTGTCCTTGCCCCCTGTTGTGCAACAATTTTTGCTGCGTACGGGGAAAATGATGTATGGTAATAAGTTGGTGCAGCACCCTCTCACTTTTACGCTTACACGCAGAGCGTGGGGAAAATTTTTAAAGATTTTCCGGCTTCATTCTTATTCGCACTTTGATGTGCAGTGCATTTCCAGGGTTATGTAAAGTTTTCCAAGAGCTCGCGAGCAAGGATTTCGTTTTATCGGAAAGCAGGGAAAACTCGCTGAAGGATTCATGAAGTTGAGTGCTCATTTACGATAAGGACTCCAAACAATAAGCATTATTTCACAATTAGCTATTGAAATGTAACATAAAACCTCTTAATTAAAATTTTATTGGTTATGTAAACACAGCCTAAGAGGATTTAAGCCGGCGAGAAAAACATGAAACCTGCATTCGCGAATGTTAAATATTAATTTTTCCCATTGAACACGACGCCCGTATTTGCCATTCGCTACCGTCGTGTAAAACTGTCAATGTTGCGATATTCGCTCATTGCAATTCCATCAACATTAAATGCAACACAATTACTTTTAATTATTTTATTATGTAAACATTTTGGTACACCAGCTCGCGGCGGACAGCGCCGGTGGAAAACTCATTTAATTGATATAAACATTGTAGTTTAATTGCCTTAAATGCCAAATGAACCGGTTGACTTTATTACCAAACAGTTTGACGGGTCGCTTTTTTTGCTGTCTTCCCCGATTCGTGGGCGTTTTTAATTAAATTTCAATCGCAAAGGGTCCAAAAGGAGCGGGGTAACCGAATGAACTGAAATGCTGATTGTGGTTAGTACCCAGTTGATTATCCAGTTGGAAAAAAAAATGATGAAACTTGCTGGAATGTGGCCTAGTTTGGGAGTCCCATATTGTGTTCTTTATAGAATGGCATGCATTTGGGTACAATCGTGCGTCATTTCGGGCATTAAAATTAATCCACGGACACGCAAGGATAATCGCTGGGATGACACGTTTTTTATGGCCACCTGCACCATGAAACTATGCCTGGGATTTGGAGATGCCAACGCGTGACCAAGGGGCACACGAAAACGGGCACAGGCCACGTCCATCGGGGACCTCACACACTGCTACCCTGTTTTTATATCGTATATACCTACCTCTATAAATACTAGTAATTTTGTGTATGGCAAATTGACTGCAGTTGCTGCAAATTTCAATTTTCAACGCCATAATTGGCCATCTAATTATAGTTGCATTCTGTTGGCACACGAGGCCTGCCTGGCTGGGCATTAAAAGTAATCGCTTTTTATGAATAATATCCTTGGCAGGCGCTCAACACATAGCAGCACATTGAAATGCTAATCACGGCAATGTCCTTAGTATATACATATACTTTCGACGCTTTCCTAATTCCTCGAAGCCCCAGCAAGTTCGTTTTTTCACTCGAGTTTTGGCCAAATATACAAATAATTTGAAAACGAGTCCGTGTGAGAAAGTGGCAAGTGTGAACGTCGAGTTGCCGCCAAAGGAGCAAGGCAGGGGTCACCCGACGACGACGTCACGCATGTCCTTGCACGAAATGTGAAAACTTTTTGCAGATTTCACCTCTCCTTTCCCGTTAGTCTGTTGGTTTTTGTAGGTTTTTCTGCTATGGGGTTTTTTTTTTTTGTGTGCAAACAAAGGTGCATAAAACTAATTAACTTTCGTATTTGCCGAGGAATGTTTGTGCTCCTCCGGAAATATTATTTGGTCGGAATAATCAAATTCAAATTACCAATTCCTGTGTGTGCGCCAGAGATATGAAAGTGATCTGGGAAATATTTATTTAAATATTATCTTTGCCTTTTGGGATTTGGTTTGCAGTCAGACGAGATTTTGCGATGAAAAATTCATCCTTTACTCCTAAAGTTCAACGATTTGCGTAGCCCCTGAAAGTGTTATGTGACACATTTATTGTTGATTTTTAAACACTCGAAATCCCAGGACAGCGAACAATTAGCGGAAATTATCTCTGCCCTATTAAAGCATAAAAAANTCCTTTACTCCTAAAGTTCAACGATTTGCGTAGCCCCTGAAAGTGTTATGTGACACATTTATTGTTGATTTTTAAACACTCGAAATCCCAGGACAGCGAACAATTAGCGTAAATTATCTCTGCCCTATCAAAGCATAAAAAAACATTGAAATTAAAGGAAAAACAAATATTTTCGCGGCGCACAATGGGCGCAAATATTTGGCGCCGAAAAATACACGAACAATAAATAGACAAAGCCACCGTGGGAAAATCGATAGATGACCCGCCGCTGACCCGCAGATGTGGCCGAAATAAAATGCTGGATAAACAAATTCAAACAGTTACAAAGCCAATTTAGATGGCCCCCCATCCGCTTGGGGCTATTTGTACGGCTTGATTGAGCCATGTCCGTTGGCCATATCCGCATATCCGTATGCTCCTGCGAGGATTTTAATCATGCACGTATTTTGAAGCTTTTCCGCTTTTCCAGCCACGAGCCCCATAAATATCCATCAATATGTGAGTAAGGGACTTTGGCTACCCGCACCGCGAACTATGAACTCTGTGCTGCCGCCCGTGGCTATAATGGTGCGGGGATAACACTCCAAACAAAATGCGATTTAATGTGTTTATTCAGAGCCGAGCATGGACCATGGAAATTGCCTAATTGCTGCAATGGGTTTTCATCACACAATTGCGTTTCATTGTTGGCTGCTGCAATTTCACATGAAATAATTACATTTTGAGTCATAATTTCAACAAATTATCACCATTAATTTTTGAATTTAAGTATCGTAATGTGCATTAGTTTGCTACCTCTACCGAATCCTTAATATTACTTAATTTATTACACTCTCCTACTTGATGCATAGCCACTCTATTTGCCTATGAAAATGAGCTTTTATTTATGAGGAAAGCTGAAAGAAAATCCCCCGAAATCACCAGATTCTCCCGCTGTACCTGCTCTACTTTGCCTACAACTTTATTATTCCTTTTTATCCTTCCCCGTCTGGCTCAAAAACTTAACCCTATTCCGCGCTCCCAGCTCAAATAGCCGAGGGCCGGGCTGGGCTAAAAAAAACACAAATAACAAAAATATAAAGCACAGCAAATGTTAAAAACATGCTCATAGAAGGGGATCCCTGCACAGCCACGTTGAAAAAAGTGTTAACAAGCAGCGTATAAATTATTAATTAAGGCGTTCTCCGTGCCATTTGCTTTATTAAATGAATTGCAACTGGAAATGTGATGGCTTTGCCTGGGCGTAAATTTCCAGCGCCTGGCATTTGACATAAATTTCATTTATATCTGTGTGAATTGGTCTCTTGCAGAGGCCTAATTATTTAATCAATATATGCCTATAAATATTGCAAACAGCTCTCTGGGCATGCATAGCACTAGTCGTATGTGTATAGTGTGTGGTATTGGTATGCGCCCCCAATTGGCTCAATTAGTGGGAGTAAAACAAAAGTTAAAGTTCCCACAAAGCTAAACCAGCAAGGGCTGCCATATTTCAAGCAGGAGACCCATAATTACTCCGAGGAAGGCCTTCAAACATTATAATTAAAGGTAATCTACTGAGCCAGACAGCTCCGGAAAGCTCGAACACCTGCTGTTGGCTTGTAGAGACTTGCCAGGACCTGTCTATTTAATAAAGACCTGAAATATGTTTAGCTTTACATTCGATTGCCAGGTTACTGCCAGGCAGTCTGAAAGCCCATTTAAAGGTTGTGGGGGTTGCTCCAACTAAACTATATACTCGTATTCCCCGGCGTAAACAAATGAGTTGGCATTTCAGGTGAAATGCTATCAGGTCAGCGTCAGCCTAAATCTTAAGCCCCCGACTTGGGGGGCAACTTTGTAAATCGTTTCGATGGGCTAAGGCTTTTACTATCTTTATGCAATTATAACAAAAGCGCGACCTTTACACACATGTCTCCCAGTCCGGCCCCCTGCCTAGGCCTGCCAGGGTTCAGGCAAAACTTGGGCACTAAGTTTCCTGCGTGCGTGCCCAGGAATTTCTCTTTTTTTTTATCGATTTGCATATCTAAATTTAGTCAGGCGACATATAATGCCATACCGCAGACACAGTATACGTTCGCATGCATGCCCCTATACATATATTATATATATTTATTGTGCGGTACAGTACACACACATGTGGGACGGCCAGGGCGCCCCGGAGCTCACGCACTAATAAATATTGCATTGTGATGCCGGGGAATGGAGTCCATTTGAGCCTGGGTTTGAGGAGTCCTGGGCGGCCGTAATTAAAGTTCTGCCGCCATCTGCCTATGCCTTTGGGCCACAATTAGATTTTGGTGTTTGGGTAAACAGGTACATCACTTGGAGAAAATTAAGACTTAAGATTAATTACTTAGTCAGTTTGGCATAGAAAAGAGGGTGGCACTAATATTTTAATTAGAGACAAATATCCCTAATTAGATATGCTATCCTAATAGTATATTTCCTTCCTAAGGATGGACATCCAAGGCCCTCTTGGCTACCAGTCATTCGGCTTTTCGCACGAATGCCTTACGAACTTTGCCGAAGTTAAAGAAGATCCACTTCCTAAACCTTTAAAATTCTTAAAAAATTCTTGTTATTTTAATCAATTTCCCACCAAAACACCAGATTTTCTCCAAGTGCTCGTGAAAACACGACCTCAGATTGGCCAGCAAATGCCTTGGTCACCTTGAACCGACGCCTCAGGGAGACACGGGAGGACATCGCAGGATATGGAATCCATCTAGAGGGACAGGAAGGGTCAGGAAGGAAGGAAAGGAAGACAGGCAGGAAAGGGCTGGCGGTGGTAAGGGGCCCATGATAAATGAGCTACGTTAACTCATGTGGCAAATGTGACATGTGCTCCGGCATTTTTATTCTTTGTGTACCTGGACAGCTCGTGTGTGCTGATTGCCGTGCTAGCTGGTCCGTAGAGGGGCTGGCGCTAAAATTACCATATTGCCCGGCCTGCCCACTTTCCCCACCTTCCTTCCCCACTTGCCCATTCCGCTCGCCAAACGCCCCTCGCCCCTCGGCCCTCGGCCCAGTTGTCTTGGCCCGGATCAGCTCCAACCATTCAAGCGCATATCCTGCGCTCCCTGACGAGGAACCAGAGGGCTAATAGGTCAGTTTAGCTGGTCGTGGCATGGGAATTATGGTTAATTTTGGCTGCCACATTGCGGAAGTTATTAACTCGTTTGATTGAACTTGGCCGTAAGTGATTTAGTGTCTGTGTCCGTGCAAGTGTCCCAAGTTGATGGCTTAAGTGCGGTAAATGAACGAGCAAAGTTTCAATTTTGCCTGCCGGGCCATCAACCCGACATGGTTATTGATATGGTTACTGCAGCCAGAAAGTNGAGCTACGTTAACTCATGTGGCAAATGTGACATGTGCTCCGGCATTTTTATTCTTTGTGTACCTGGACAGCTCGTGTGTGCTGATTGCCGTGCTAGCTGGTCCGTAGAGGGGCTGGCGCTAAAATTACCATATTGCCCGGCCTGCCCACTTTCCCCACCTTCCTTCCCCACTTGCCCATTCCGCTCGCCAAACGCCCCTCGCCCCTCGGCCCTCGGCCCAGTTGTCTTGGCCCGGATCAGCTCCAACCATTCAAGCGCATATCCTGCGCTCCCTGACGAGGAACCAGAGGGCTAATAGGTCAGTTTAGCTGGTCGTGGCATGGGAATTATGGTTAATTTTGGCTGCCACATTGCGGAAGTTATTAACTCGTTTGATTGAACTTGGCCGTAAGTGATTTAGTGTCTGTGTCCGTGCAAGTGTCCCAAGTTGATGGCTTAAGTGCGGTAAATGAACGAGCAAAGTTTCAATTTTGCCTGCCGGGCCATCAACCCGACATGGTTATTGATATGGTTACTGCAGCCAGAAAGTTAGTGTCCTAATAAAGTCGAAACATTTAAGGAGACATATACAAGGATCTGAGACAAGGACCAGCAAAAGCTGGGGCAAGAAATTTTCCTAGAAAAATGGTAATATGCTAGAGCAGCGATGGCCGCCAAAGAGTTAATCATAGGTAGAGTATATGCAGTTGGGTTTCTGAGAAATGTGCACAAGAACTTGTTGATTTCGGAGAGCAAATTCTGTGGAAATCATTGATGGACAATCGTATGCCATTCTCCAATCAATTAGAGTAGACTGCCATTCTGATTATTCATTAGTTCGTCCAACTTCTCTGGCAAACTAGGCAATAATGGACACTGGGGATCGAAAGAGTGAGGCCGTCAAATATTTGAACAATGCCCAAGACGCACAAGTCTTGTCTCCAGTGCACAGAGTGCTGAAAAGTATGCTGCAGACAAAAGCTCATTAACAAGGCAGACAGAAGCTGCAGAGCCGCACCCACTCCTGCCACGATACATCCTTGTTGTCATCGTTGTCGCCGCCATCCACTGCCTCTCACTCCGAGCTAAGTGATTTCCATCATTTGCGCCTCAGGCACATGCTGGGGAATACCAACGACATCAGCCGGGCCTAATCCCCTTCCAGTTCCCTGCCCATTCCTTGCCCCACTTTGTCATATGTTCAATTTCGTCTAAAAGCCGCCGCCGCTCCTTCGTCTGTTGCCTGTTGTTCTGCCCTGGGATCTGGACAATAGGGAATTAACCCCATTTCCACACAAATCACCGACCAAAAAAAATGGGAAAAACAAACAAGGCCTAGCAGAGCTATCGTATCTTCAAGTGCGAATTTGTGCGGGCTTTTTTGGCGTTGATATTTCTTTAATAATTGGTTTCCTCAATTGGCTTATCTTATTTTCCTCTCGTTTTTTGCAGTTGGCGCTGGTCGGACTCGCTTATGCAGATTCAAAGCGATAAAGGATCCCATTGAACTGGCTGCGGAGTTAAATTTGGTGAGCTAGCAACTTTTTCCCTCAATCACAATGCCAGACAGCACTTACAACAGCAGAGCCAGCCAGCTCAAGCAGATATTTGAATGCAGGCAGAAGTTGAAAATACAAATATAAAATGCAAAGTACTTGCCAGATTGCAGAGAAAGAAAACTAATGAAATTCGTAATACTTTCTTGGAAAATTTACCCCAAATATGGAGATAATGCTGCACAAGTTTCTCTACTAATTTTCCCTTCTTGACAAAGTTTCTTTAATGATTTTCTTGGAGTGCAGACTGGTGCACGTGTATTTATCAAGGTGCGGGCTGAGTCTTGGAAAACTTTTGTGTATTTAATTTCCGGTTGCTTTAATACAAGTTCACTGGGGCATGCACTCGAGGCTTGGCTAGCCTGACGAACTTGTAAGCTCCCAAGGAGCTGCGTGTCCTGTGGCGCCGTGTCCTTGCGGCTTATGACCCGCAGATTTGTGGTCTATGAAAAAATATTTATATAGAAATTAAATAGCCTCAAAGCCGACAGGGCCCAAGGCAAGATTCACTGAGGTGTGGCCTACAGATCCCGATGAACTATTGAACTGTTTGGGTGAATTGAAGGTGTCCAAGCCAAGGGATTGGGTAAATAATCTCTGCAATTGTTATCTAAATATATGTAATTGTTGCGATAACTGAAAGCTGCTTATGGCAATAATAACAAACGGAAACTTAAGAGGATTACAGCTCAAAGAGGGTATCGATTTCCAAATGAAACTTTCTAGGGTATTTTAAAATTTAATATATTTTCGAATAGTTGTACAAACTTTAGCAGCTTTATGCAACTGTCCCCTAAATGCGTTTCCAAAGTAGAAATACTAGGATTTCGCTTGTTAGCTTTTATGGTCTCCCCCTTTTTGGCTCCCCCTTTTTTTATGGCTTACCTGAGCTTAGCTTACATGGATATACACATAAGGACGTATGTATCAGCTGCTATATAAGCAGAGCACATTGTTAGGACAAACGGCCCTCGAGATATATAAATAAACTGCCTCAAGATTAGTTTAAATGGTTGGCGACGTGCCTTTGCCCTCGTTCTGCAGTTGCAGCAGCAGCTGCGCTGCCAGTCCTGCCTGCTGCATCCTGCCAGGACGAGGGGTGCCAATCCCCAAGCCCTCCGTATCCTGCGAATCTCAGTGTGTGGTGCATGCATCTAAAGTGGCGCTTATTCTAACACTAAGAGAGCGAAGCCAACACAAAAAGCTCTTTGGCACTTGTCATGGAAAAATGGGGAGAGGGGCACGGACGACTTGGGGGCTGGGACAGGGTTTGGGGCTGGGTTATAGGGGCAATGCGACCCCCCGGCAAGTGCCGCCCGCCCCCTCTCAACACGCCCATTATGCTCATTATGTGCTTTGGTACTTGGCTCGTTTTTGTCTTTACTTTTTACCCCTGTGACGTCGCCTCCGCGTGTTTGCCTGTTTGCCTGTTTTCCTGTTTGTTTATCTTGTTTATTTGCTTTTGTGCCAAATTATTTGTCGCTGCTTGTTCGCTGTTCTTATGCCACTCGTTATTTGAATGCTTATTGCTTTTTCCTGTTTCTTTTCTTCTGCGTCGTGTTTTTGTTTTCGTTGGCGGGAAACCCAGGAATTTGGATTGACCAGATTTTCCAAAGGGGAAAATATACACTTGTGCGATTTGTTTTATTCACGAACTAAAGGAGGGGAAGATTACTATACATATATGTTATGCACTAGATCTAGGGATGCCTTAAGATACTTTTCTCTAAAATATATTACGGAAATTTGTATCTGCTGACAATACATAGTTAGAATGAATACTAAAGCCTGCTTTAATTCTTAGTAACTTCAATTGAAAATATCCGATTATTCAGTTTAAAATGCCGAAGTTTTCTGCCAGAGATTTCAAGGAACTCTTTGGCTTAAACCACTTTAAGGCAAAAAATCTCGGAGTGACAACCCGTTGAGTCTGCAGATACGTCCTTAACCGAATCCTTCAGTAAGCTGCTTGCCCTCGGAAAAGTTTCGCTGATGAAAACAACAGAAACCGACGGGCAAAAGAACCAAATAAATGGAGAGCGGCTTAAATGACAGACAGCTCGCAGCTCCCCAAGCGAAACCGGAGCCGCACGCAGCAGCCAGCCACTTCGAGAGAAATGTCCAAAAAATGTCAATTTATTATGGCGAAATCAGAGCAGGACACACGCAGGACACACGCAGGACACACGCGTGACCGGCGGCATAAGCCCACCCCAAAAAATGTCCCGTCCCCCATGGTACCAATTCCCCACATCGACTGTGTCATGTGTATAAATACTTTTTAATCTGAATTATTACGGTCTGAAAGTTTTTTCCTTGCTTGATTATAATTTATTCACATAAATTTCCATGATGCATGGCATTTAAGTGGCAGTGACAGGACCAAGAGCATTCGAACTCCTCCCTTAGACATTTTAGGCTGCCCTCCGAAAACGGCAAATCCTGCCAAAGCCCTTTTGCGTACGCAGCCTGGATACAATGCAAAAAATAAAATACAAATACCGATTTAACTGAAAAGGACGCAGCCTCGAAAAGTTCGGACCGAAAATGGGATCAAGGGGATTGCATTGGTTTCGATTGTTTAATTGCTTAAACAATCAATAAATGGTCAGCGAATGCGGTTAAATGAGAGGTAAAATGGGGAAATCTGCGATTTGTTGATATGAATTATCGATTAATTTATCGATAGAGTACTATTGATAATTTGCAATATGTTTAATTGTTGAATGAATATATTATTTTTATCCTCGCAATTTGTGGATGATTCCCACTTCCGCTGCACTTTAAGAGACTGCGGTCACCCGTGAATATCCACCGCAATCCGCCCATTTTGTTTAATTATAAATAAAATACGGGTGTCGAAGTTGTTCAACGAAAAATATGTTGCACCACAGCACCTATAAATTCCCGGATGCACACACATGTGTTCAATTTTTTGACCTCCTTCCTCCCGAGGGCAAACCGAAAACAAGCTTGGCTTTTCTTTGGCTTGGACTTTTCCGTGTCCGACTTGTCGGTGGTGTGTTTGGCCAACATCGTCATCGAGCTGGGCCAAGCTTATTGTAAACAGAATGTGATACCCAGGATGGACAAACAGCATTTCACCCATGTGGGCCACATCCACCGACACCGACACCGACACCTTCACCAGAGAATTCCCGCCCCGAGATCCCAACTGCAACCGCAATTCCTGCTCTATCTCCGCATGAGCGTTGCACATTTGCACTTTGTCATTTTGTGTTAACTTTGTGCAAACGTTTGCACCGCAAACTGTCAAAATGTGCAATTAGCTGGGTTAAATGGCTCACCTCAGCCATGGATCATATGCATATCGCCATGGGAGCTGCAGGCGGGAATTGCAATTAGAATTCAAATTTAAATTAAATACAGTCGTGCTTCCACAGGGCCGGAAATAGGCAGTTACTAAAAACGAGATTAAAGT
Organism: Drosophila ironensis; assembly: GCA_021223825.1. NCBI lineage: Eukaryota > Metazoa > Arthropoda > Insecta > Diptera > Drosophilidae > Drosophila > Drosophila ironensis. The sequence goes on along the minus strand of JAJJHQ010003614.1, from coordinate 1,314,436 downwards.
TATACTCGTACAATGCTGGTGACTTCGTGAAGTTATTCAACACAATCAATTGAAAAAGCACTCGCAGATGGAGCAATTTTTATTCAATTACACCGACGACTGGCGTTAATTAAACTTGTACGTTCGATTATTGGAAAATTTTCCAACAGGTCGTCGTCGTCGTCGTGTGTCAACCGTGTCGTCGCGTGTTCCACTTTTCCGAGCAATAAGCTGACTTAAGCCTAAACGGCTTAGCGTCCCTCCGAGTGGTTGGCCATTTGCCGAGTGCCTGCCGCCTGCCTGTCTGCATCTGCATCTGTGTGTCTGTCTCGGTTGTCTTAATTGAAATGCGAATGAACTGAATACTCCACCAAGATCCACTCCACTCCAGGCATCGCCACTCCACTTCACTGCACTCCACTCCACTCCACTTCAGATCGCACCACCTGCATTCCGAATGCATTTTGCCAGCAGCAGATTGCCATGTCATAGCGATTTCGAGTCACAAACTGGGTCAAGTGCCTTTCTTCAATTACCACATTTGCCAGTTTGCCAGGCCATACATTTTTGGTCTATGCCATGACATTTTAATAACCTTTAATGCAACAGATTATGGTCCATTACGGCCTGCGGGATACTAAGCTTATTAATTATGAATTTCATTTGGCAGTGATTCGATTGGAGTGCGGCGCTCTCGTGAAGGGACGAACGAGTATTAACCACGTTGCATGTTCACTTGTTTATTTATTTATGGCACAGCCTGCCTTATCGGGGCATATATATTTTTGTTGTAACACTTTCGGAACAATGGAATAATTCACAATTTGTTGAGTTGTCCACTCCGCATTCATAATTCGTGCCGACAATGCCGCCTCCACTTGGCCTTTCTTGCAGGGCTTTTGCCCGACAATCTTTATGCAGATATGTACGGTAGGTGGATATATATTGTAGCATAGTGGCTGGACATTTCAATGGGTTTAATCAACTTTATTTCTGCTGTTGTCTTTGCTGTCACTGAAAAGTTCGTGACTCCGAACAATGGCGCCATGGCAAACACTGACGCCCCGAAAAAATCGATAGCAAGTTGTTTGTAATTGTTGCTGCTGCTGCTTGTTGCCGTTGTTGCTGTTGTTGCGGATGAAAGTTTTTATTGTTATTTTGTTTACTGAGGTTACCCGCTCGCTTTGTGTCGCCTGCGACCGAGACTTGTCCGTTTAATGGCAAAATTAAAACATTTTTACCCAGAAAAGGTTGTTCCCTCAAACAAGTCAAGCTCGATTATAAAGTTGCCGGAAGGTCAGTGGGTCTTGGCATTGGTGTTAAGTTTACTGCATTATAAATAGGATAATCGATTATGCTTTAAATTATGTAATTCTAGCAATTGATTGCACAAAACCTGTGACCACCTGGCCAAGCGCTGCGGGGCAAATTGTAATTACTTATCCTGGGAAATAGTTTGCCTCCCTTTGCTCAAATTTAATGGAATTTTCAATTAACCCTGCCAGTGGAAAAGCGTTGGACTAGCATCTAATTGGATTGCCGCTTGATTTGGGTAAAATTACAAATTAGGCTATTAAGGCTGATCCAACGCAAAACGTGCTGGCAAGGTTTATTAAGTATCCGACATGTGGTCCACCTCAAAAGTATGCAAATAATGCTGTCAACTAATTTGCCGGCCCCAAAACTAGCAGCAAATTATTAAATTGACTGAACAACTCGGAGAGCACCAAAAAAAAAGGATACAAAAAGGAAAGATCCAGATACGGAATATAAAAAGTTGCTCCGGCAGCAGAAATATGAAAAAGTTGAAAGCGTAAAATGAAATGCACAGCGAACTAGACAAGGGCGACCAGCTGAAAACACTTGGAAAAATTTATAGCATTCCAAATGAGTTTCCCCATGAATTGTGTATCGAAAGGGTGCTAGCACTGGCTTTTTAGAGAAATCATAAACCTGCCGGCAGTGTTGCAATTTAGTTTTTTGTGTAGCAGGACATTGGAGTAACAAAAAATAAATAGGAAAAGAAATAGATGGGGATTGGTCGTGTTTTGGGTTAGTTGTTGGCTTTGGCTGTCAGTTGGCGCCGTTTCCGGCCGCCAGCCGATGGAAGGATTAACTTTGGCCCAACTGCAGTCGACGACTCTCGAGCGCGGTTTGTGTAAATTTATGCCCGGAAGGCATAAAGGATATCAGCGGGGAACCACCCAACCAGGCAGCCAGGAAGGACACAAAGGAAGCCCGGCCCAAGCTGATCCTTGGCCAGTTGTTTCTGTGTTTCCGTATTTTTTTTCCCATCATCTCACCGGTGTCTTTTTGTGTGCCGCCGCTCAATAATGAAGCGGCCAAAAAGTTTGCAGCTTTTTTGATAAAGTTCTGTGACATTTTTAATGCTAAAACCGGCACCAGAACGAATATGGCATAGAGCCGTTTTAGGGGAATGTTGTACAAGCGTTTAAAATAGATTGAGGTCAATAATTGTCCTGGCACATGTGGGCCAGATAGAGATGGGACGATACGAGTATGGTGCGCGAAAGGGACACGTATAGGCTATACTCGTAGCAATTTGTATATGAGTGTCATTTACATGCCTACTATACTTCCTAGGCTCTGCCTAGTTTGGTATTCCCATTACTTTTTGTATCTACTGTCTTGGGGTTTATTTTTGTGCTTTATGGCCAAAGTCACGTAAAAATCGAATAAAAGTATAATGAAGACCCACGAATGTGTAGTGGGAGGCGGCCAAAGCCCCGGCACAAAGCCACTGAGTGCCTGTTTGTGTGGTTTTCCACCGCTGGTTGGAATCGGAAGGGCAGGGAAAACTGTGGAGAACGGAGAACCGGCTCACTTATGTTCAAACTTTTCACTATTCAAGCTGCTCCCATATGGTTGGCTGGGAATAAGCTCTCTGGGCAATCAAGTTTGAATTGACCGCCATGGTTTCGTTTGTTTTCCGTTCTCGGATCGTTCTAAAATCAAAATAAGCAGCTTAGCCTAACCGCATATGCAGGTTTCTTAAAATCCTTTTCAAACAACGTTTTTTTTTTCCATATAAATAATCCGATTATATGGACCGAACATATGAATACATATGTCCGAACATTCAAACAACCGCATGGACATGACTAATCAGACCCAAATCATTCGAACCCATTTGTATTTATTCATTTTCAGTTTTATTTAGAGCAACAGAGGAAATTGAATTTTTGCGGTTCGAATTCATTTCACCGCCAACTGCAGTGCCCACTCGATTCGAGTCTTTGCATGTGGAAATAAATATACAAAAATTCGGCCAAAGTTGTGCCTACTTGAGCGATATGTTTGTGCTTGTATACACAACTACTTTTGGCCGAAATGAAAATTGCATTTTGCCCCGACTTGGCCACAAACTGACAACCGAGGCAGCAACAACTGCGAAGAATGGCAGCAGCAACCGGAGTGGCCAGGACAAGACAGCCGAAAGACAGGCTTTCACATGCAACAATAAAAATTCGTTTGGCCCATTGACTGGCTGACTGACATTCGGTTTTTGGGAGTTGGCTTAAGCCAGTTGAGCCAGGGTATGCGGTTGGTTTAGGCCAAAAAAATTGGCAATATTCTGAAAAAATGTTTCGAAAATAAATACCTTTTCTTAGCCCTAAATCTTTAGCTCTTTCTAAAGTGAATTTTAGGCCAAACATGGCTCTTCTTACAACAACTTGTAATACCAAATAATCAACAAATATTTTGGGTGTATCCTGAGTTTCCTAAGGTTAAGAATCATTATCTTTTTGCTGGCTCTAGATTTTTATTTGTTAAGTTTCATAACTTTTCCTGGAAAAGATTTTATTCAACAAGTTGTGCCGCCCTGGCTTAAGTGCAAATTCCCCTGCTTACTTGATACTTATCACCATAATTCTCAATTGCACCTGAAGGCAACTACGAGTAATATTGGTAGACTTGCCAGGGCCAAAACTTGTGTGCTGTATAAAATTAAAGTTTTTCCTTTGTCAGCCGTAAATCTGTTTCGAGAACCGTGCTATTTGGCAACTGACATTTACAGGCGGTTGTGCACGCAGCTGGGCGTGGCCCCGTGGACTGAAACAATCCTATATTGCCACATCAATCAAAATGTTTTCCGCTGTCGCTTCGGTCTTTGTTTTTTGGTTTTGTTGTGCGGGTGTTGATGCAGGCAAGTCATTGGGCATGACAGTCAAGTGAGTGACGATAGATTTTTATTTTAGATAGCGCCAAACGTATTGCTTTCGGCGAGGTTAATTAGTTTTTTGGTGGCTTGCGGGATTGCAATTCGATTTTTTAGGAAGCAAAAACAAGCAGGCAGTACAGTCATTTTTAGAGCATATTTTGCAGGTTAAACAAAGCTCTTTCTTCACAGCATATTGCAAAGATTTAATGTAGATTAATTTGCGTATATTTAAGCCTAAATTTCGTAAGAAAATCTTAATTTTTTTGTGCAATTTTCACCCTTTTAGTTGTCGTAACATGGGCTGCGTCTTTGAAGCGGCCAAAGAGCAGCCCCACAAACCGAGAAGCAAGCAAGCGAGTCGACATCCATGCCGTGGTGCCCGAGGAGCTGTAGGCGCAGGAGGTGGAGGTGCCAGAGCCGCTGGCAGGGCAAACAACACAAAACCAGCTGAGGACATCAAAATCAAGGATAACTATCAACAAAATCATAAAACGCAAACGCAAACCCAAACCCAAACGCCAACGCAAACAGAAGCTGAAGCCGAAACAGAAACGCAGCCCAAACATCTAAGAGCGACAGCTCAAGTGCTTTTAACGATACAGCAACAGAAACAAGTGAAACAGCCGCAGCAGCAACAGCACCAGCAACAGCAGCAACAGCAGCAGCAGAAACAGAAACATCCTAGTTCGGAGAACAAGCACTGTCAAGTGGCACAAGCGCACAAGGACGAAAAAGGCGAGGACGCGTTGGCGACACACGGAGCCAGAGTCGAAATCGATATTGCGGCAACAACGAGGCAGGTTGCGAGCTGCGAGATCAAAGGGCGGGATGACGAGCTGCTGCAGCAGCAGAGGGAGCACTTTAGCCGCCGGCGGAGGCGTCACCATCCGGCGGATACGGCGGCGGGTGGTGGCGACTCCAAAGCCCCGGGCATTTCCTCGCTCCCCCTGCATTTTCACACCCTTGCTGCCCTAGCAAAAATGCACGCACGGGATCGGGTTCAGGAGCACGAGCAGGAGCAGGAACCGCTGGCCTACAGGCCCTGGCAGGGCGATGCATCCAGCACCAGCACGTACGCCTTGAGTCCCCTGCCCGCCACCATGTCTGCCGCCATCATCGCCATGGCCGCCACCTCGGCGGCAGCGTATCAGTATCTCGGCCAACACTACAAGCACTACAGCCAGTCGATCAGCTTCTACGCCGCCTCCAGTGTCATCCTGATGCTCTGCTACCTGACCACCACATCCACGGCGGCCGCCACGCAGTCGGAGCAGTCGGGAGCCCTCGACAAGCATCCCATGTAAGTGTGGCCCCCAAAACACGGATCTTCAATAAGAAAATCAATTTCGGAGCATTGTACATTTTTGTTACAACATTCACAAATGAAACAATCATCAAATCTTTGAGTAAGATGCACCTCCATTTAAATAATGCAACCCTAACGAACAGAGACAATATTAAGATTATGATTTCGATATACTCAGAGAACTGATAATACTTTTCAACTAATAGGATAATTATTGCTAAAATGTGACAGTAGTTAAAAACTTATGTTTAAGGACTTATTGATGACAAATATGTATCATCATTTGTTGGATTAAAGACTTTAATAATCTTAAATTCAGATTTCACTTCACCAAAACACTCCAAACGCCATTCTCATTTGATTTTAAAACCTGGTCACACATCAACCTTTGTACATTCCTAACAAACTATGGATATCTCCCTATATCTGTCAATCTGAACCGCCTGGCAATCCTCTTCACGACACGTACAAAAATTGTTCTATTTATTTGTTTCCTTTTGAAATTCTTTCAGTCATGGCATCGATTGGTCGAAGTAAGTTAATGCACACACCTTCCTCCTTCTCTAAAATGCAATAATACCAAAACAGAGACTTTTTGGAACAAGAGCCAACTAGAGTTTTTAGTTTATTCTTCTGCTCCAATTATAAAGTTTCGATTCGTGCATAATCCATGCTTTTTTGAGTTTACTTGTTTTTCCATCAAGGTAATTGGGTTCTGGCGAAGTTTTGCATGCAAATTGAAAGCAAGTTTATGATTTGGCTTAACTTTAATGCTTTGTTGAGGGCGGCTCTGGCCTCAAATGGTTGCAAGAACTCCTTGGTTGTAACCTAATCGAAAGCCCCAAGCCACAAATATGCTTTTGTATTTCAGACTAACTTTATCTATTAATCGGCTTTGTTCGACTTTCCTATCCACACAACTAACCAGCTTCCCATCTACTATTTCGAAACAGCACACAAAACTGTTGTACATACTTAACATGATTCCCCGGAAAGGCGAACGAGTTATATGTATCTTTTGACTAACATTCCCTTTGTGATCCCCCAATTGAGTACTAACAGTTTTCCTCAAACCGTTTTCCTCACAGATTCGACGAGTCCAGCTCGGATAAGGAGATATTAGATTTACTGCTCGAGAAGAAGCGCTACGACAAACGATTACTGCCGCCTGTAAATGGTAAGCATGAGAGCAGCTTGAAGAGCATGTCCGCCAACTCCGACTCCGAATTGTTTCCATTAAATTTTCCAATTTCCCTAAGTGGAGACCGTGGGAGAACAATGGCAGCCAGTGCTCCAGCTCAAACTTAGTTCGGTTTTTGTGCCATTAAGTGTGGCGGCGGGGACGGGGACTCGATTGCAGTCTTGGCCCGACAACAATTGGCAGAGACGGCCAGCGATATATGGAAACTATAAAATCAATTAAACGTAATGGCCCCAATGTCCTCAATGTGTTGCACAAAAGAAGTCGGTTCTGTGCTTGGAGGGGCACTATCTGTGGCCGAGGCATCTATGCAATTACATTACTTTCGATTTGTTTACTCTCTGAAAGGCACTAAAGAAAATATTGATGCTTCAAATGGCATATTGATTCTTGAAAATTGTTAAAAATATTATTTGAAATCAGTTAAATGACCTCAAACTTTTGCAGATGAAGACTTTTGCTGTGGCTTGCAATCGCCCGATATGGCAACAAATCAAAATGCACGGAGACCACACAATCGCGGTTGGTGTCTTGTTTTCTATATCAATTTTGGATCTCAGATCTTTTGGCACTCCTTATAAAGGATTTTTTAGTATTTTTCCGGCACTCAGGGAACTTATTTGTAGAATACAATTGGAGTTTTTCATTTTATCTTTTCCGTAGCCCTACTGGACTTTACTTTTGTTTTCACTTAGCAAATTACTTTGTAGCAACTCTCTAATTTTCTATCCTTTGGTCTCTGAACTCTTCACATTTTTATGCTTAAATTTTCACATATTTTGCTAACTATTTTCAACCGGTTCGCCAGGTACTCTGACTGTGAACGTGAACGTGCTGCTCCTGAGCTTAGCATCGCCCGATGAAAGCAGTTTGGTAAGTTCCCAACACAATAGCGGTGAAATAAGAACATTTGCCATTGCGTTTTCCATTTGATTGCAGAAATACGAGGTGGAGTTTCTATTGAACCAACAATGGAACGACCCGCGACTGCAATATGGCAATAAGTCTCATTATGACTTCTTGAATGCTCTGCACCATCATGATAGCATCTGGACGCCGGATACGTATTTCATTATGCATGGCGATTTCAAGGATCCCATCATCCCAATGCATTTTGCTTTAAGAATATTTCGGAACGGGACCATTACGTACGCAATGAGGTGTGTGTGTGCTTACTATATATACAATATATATAGTATCTGCATCATAGTCTCTTTGGTATCTCTACACCGATTTGAATATGAATGAATTTTTTATACAAAACTCGGGGCGAGGCCGGGGCTAAGCGGCTTTAATGGCGCCAGAAAATGCAAATTTTCGCTCAAAGTTCATATTCATTAGGGATAGCAAGATGACAGGCAGAGCGGCAATATTTTTTTATTCTCCCCCGGTTTTTTTCCCCAACAATTTTTGTTTGTTTGTTTGACTGCTTCCTTTGCTCAATTTTCCACCAGTTTTTTTTTATTTTTTTATTTTTCCGAGGCCAGTAGTAGTCGGGGCAGACGAAATATGTAAGCTAGCCGGCAAACATACGAGGCAGTAATGAAAAATAGCACACAGGTTGAGGAGGCAGGTAGCCGGGAAAAAGTAGAAGGATATGAGTTAAAATGTACGTAAATATTTGGACAGGTACTATGCTCCAACATATGTACGGGTATATACTATATATACCCATGGCAGCCAACTTTATTCGGAGGCGAGGGCAAAAAAAAAAGGACGAAGACCTTTTACAATATGGCCGGCATTTGCCGGATGCTCATGTTTGTCTTGCTTTCTCCTTTCGCTGCTGCTGGTCTGCATTTTTAATTCAACAGAACTTTTCCAATTGACTGCATAGCGCAAAAAGTGTCGTCCGGCAATTAAAATAAGTTGCAGTTGCAGTTGCCGTTGCCGTTGCCATTTGCTTTCCTTCTGCTGCCTCTGGTGCTGCATTTCCGTTCCTGCTGTTTGCACAGCCGACAAGGAGGAATGTCGGAAAAGCTGGCTGGAAAAGCGACAGCGACAGCGACACCGGCTGGAAATTATGAATTGAAGCTGCAGAACAATGCTTGAGACAAGCATGCAATTGCCCGACAACAAATTGCCAAGAATTATAAGGCCAAAAAATATGATTCACAAAAGAGATAAAGCAAGGAGATTTTATGAAGTAAAAATGAGCTAAAAATAAAATTTCTTTTATTATTTTCTTTGCCAGACGTCACCTGATCTTATCCTGCCAGGGAAGCCTCCACATATTTCCATTCGACGATCCCAAGTGCTCCTTCTCCATGGAAAGCAGTAAGTTGTACTCGTATTTACCCATCAAAATAAACAAAAACGGGGGGTGTGTTTGTGTGTATGTGTGTTTATTTAATAACGAAATTTAAAAGGCATTCGAGCGGCATAAAGTGTGTGAATATATGACAATAGCAAAGTGTTGAAAATTAACCTCAAGACGTTGTTGATGCTTTGATGATAAAAAGATGGGCAGACGGGCGTGTTGACTGCCACACGAGGGAAATCTTGCCTTTCTGTGTTTGTGCAACAATGGAAACGGAAGCATAGACAAAGGGAGGGGGTGTGGCCAAAGGGGGGGGAGGGCTCAGCGACAAAAGCTGACAAAGTGACTAACAAGGCTGACTGCCTGCCACATAGACAACGCAGGCAAAGTTGTTTGGTGTTCATCACACTCGGAAAAAAAGGGGAAATCGCAGAGAAAGGGACTGCGATTTAAATATTCTTTTTTTTATATATAAGCTGAAAATAATAATAATATAAGAAGATTATACAAGCTATAGAAATTAAATGCCAAATTAAAGTAGTTCAATGACTTCTGCATCTTTCTTTTAGCATATTTCCATTTGTAGTTTGGATATTCTTTGAAAAGAAATTATACCAGCTATAAAAAATATATGCCAAATTAAAGTTTTTAAATGATTTCTGCTTAATTTCCTTACAATATTTCCATTTTTATATCAGAACCACTGCTGATTGAAGATATTTTATTTCACCGCATTCTCCAACAATCCATTTCCGAGTGCAGCCATGCTGTTTGTGGGCTTTTTTGTCTTTACATTGTTTTCGAAAGTTGTTTCCGGTTTCCAACCCTCCTGGCAACAACGGCCAAGAACGTGAGCAACATCGTAAATTACTTTGAGAGGCTGGCGAGGCGGTGAAGCCGCCACAGGATGATGTCCTTGTTGCCGAGATTTTCATCTATGAGTACAGGAAACATCGAATGGTTTTGCCTTTTGCCGTTGCCGTTGCCGCTGCCGTTGCTGATGCTTGTCATGGCTTGTTTGTCAAATATGATTTAATTTAGTGCGACCCTACAGACCCGAACCCTGACAAATGTGCCACAGACAATATGCATTCGTGTGTCCCTGCCCATTTACATTAATGTAATTAATTAATGAGTGAGATTGAGAGTCAAAGTGTGCGGATGATGAGGGGATTACTTTCTGGGGGGACAGCCCGAGAATGCAAAGCGAGGGCTTTGGAGCATTAGCAGTGTCTGTCATTAAATGGAGACAGGCACGTGTACATATATATATGTATATTTTCCCTTTGCCACAGTTTCCTACGAGGAGGCACAAATCAAATACGTCTGGAAAAACGACGAGGATACACTGAGGAAAAGCCCATCGCTGACCACACTGAACGCGTACTTGATTAAAAATCAAACCACGGCCTGTGATCAAAACAGCTGGAGAGGTAAGTCGTTGCGATTTCCAATCACCTCACTAGCGTGTATCACTTCATTTGCTTGTACTTTGTATTAGCCAAGAAAAATTGCTGAAAACCGGGAAAAGGTTATGCTCTGCTCCTCAGTAGCCGTAGTGATTGCTGGTGCAAATAATAAACAAATACATATTTTTGGTTTGTGTCCCACAAACATACAAAACGGCGTATTCAATTATTTTAGGAACTTCTCCATTCCGCTGGCTTGGCTTTTAAAAATTAATTTTGTCTTGATTTACAATTATTTGTAGTCCGAGACTTTAGGCTAGACTTGCTTTTGCGGCTTTTACATTTTAGCAAAGTATTTACAACAAATGTATACAACAAATGAATCCAATGCCTATCTAATGGTCTAATCTTTGTCTACCTTCCCACTCGCCCTCTTTTTTGAAAAAACGCTACAAAAAACCACAAAACAATTGATACAAACAAATAATGCCCCTAGGGAACTACAGCTGTCTTAGGGTCGATTTAATCTTTACCAGAGATCGTGCATTCTATTTCACCACCGTTTTTATACCCGGCATTATATTGGTGACGTCGTCCTTTATAACTTTCTGGCTAGAATGGAATGCCGTGCCAGCTAGATCAATGATAGGTAACAATACCATAAAAAACCAAAAAAAAAAAATAAAATAAAATACAAAAATTCCAAACAAAAATAAAAACCACCATAACCAATTTTTGCCCTCGCTCTCTCTATCTCTCACACTTAAACTCAAACCAAAAATTAAATACGTACTTTTAAGAAATTAACCAAACCAAAATCAATTTTGTACGCCATTGAGAATTGATTTACTTTCCGCCTATCGTAGCATTTGCCTTTTTCGATTGCCCTACTGTAATGTAATTTGTACAATTTTATGATTTCTGATTGCCACTTTTCCATTTCATTTCAATGCGGCCAACGTAGTAGCAAAATACCAACCCAAATACCAACCAAAACAAGCAAGACCCACCAAAAGTATGCCCCACACCGATAAGATTCTAGCATTTAAGTTTTCATCTAAGGTTTGCTGCATGGGTTTCTGTTTCTTGTATGAGAGCCAACCACCCGAAAAAAACCAAAACCACCAACACCCCGTCAAAAGTTTAAGTTTTTCGAGTTGATTTCCAAGCGAAGAGTAGCTCAGCCAAACAAGCCAAAACCGAGAATTAATTTATTGTCTAGGCTAGACTAGGAATCCCGAAGAGGAGTCCTGAAAGTAATCGAAAGTACCAAGGACCTGCATCGCTCTTTTATCTATCCACCTGTACAACTCTATGACTCTATGACTCTATTGAATCTATGACTCTACCTCTCTATCTGTCTGTCTCTGTGTGTATAATCCTTGGCCGAATTTGTATAATCCTGGCCTTGTTTCTTAAGGTAATTACAGTTGCCTACAGGTCGAGTTGACATTTACCCGTGATCGTGCGTATTATTTTACAACCGTTTTCATACCTGGCATTATATTGGTCACCTCGTCGTTTATCACATTTTGGCTGGAATGGAATGCAGTCCCAGCCCGGGTTATGATCGGTACGTAAAAAAAACTACAAAAAAATTACAAATTAAAACAAACCAAAAGAAGAAACTGAAATATAAATCGTAGTCTTCCAAAGCAATTAAACAATTCCAAATCACAGATTAGACTTTTAGGCGAACTCGTATCCCGAGATCTAGTCAAAATTTAAACGCAACCACGAGACAATTGGCCAAGAGTTTCGAGTATAAGTAAATGGAAATTAAAGTGATTTTTAGTCTAGAGAAGTCTAGGTCCATTTAACTCATTTAAATTTAAAGTTTAGCTAGCCGCTCGAATTTAATGGATTTCCTTTTCTTTTGAATCCACTACTTGGACAAATATTTTGTTAAATTAAGTTGAATCTCCTTTTGTATTTACTAACTTTCTGCACTCGTATCTACTTTAAAACGTTATGCATTGCATGCCTTTTTAACCACAAATTAGGCAACTTTTGGCCTAGTTTGATCAAAGATGCTTTGGTTGAAACATGTACACAAAGTCAAAGCATTCTTGAAACCTACATCTTGCTGAAACGGCTTCTAGTTTTTACATTTAACGATTTTTCACCTAAACTAAAAACTTTATAGACCTATAATTTAAAGACGTAATCAAAAATAACATTATCATATAATAAAATATCACATAGAAGAAACAAAAAGCATATACGCTTTAAAATATGTAGTAATAAAATAGCGAAAAGTTTTTACGAAGTGTTTTCTGAGATATATAATTTCCAGGGGTAGAAAATGTTTTGAAAGCAGAGTCATCTACCTGGTTGTATAAAGAGCACAGCCCACCACCCACAGAATATACACCTATGTCAAAAAAAATATAACCCACCAGGCTTAGAAATTCATTACAAGTAGTATTCCTGCAGTTATTATCAGAAAAATATGTAAGAAAATGCAGATTTTTATGTCAATCCTGCTAAAAAGAGTACTATCAATTCGACCGCGACTGTTTGTGGGGGTGGAGTCAAGCTAATGCAATTATTATGCGCTATCCCAGGGCAAAAGTGAGAAAAGGAAACCGAAATAAAAAGGACGAGGCCATCGCAAAGGGAATGTCAACCGAAACATCAGATGTCTCTGGCATCTGCTTCTGGTCACAAAATGGAGAAAGATGGACACGGGCCCGGATACCGTTTCCTGGTATTTTCCGGGGGCCTGTGGTGCCCTCCCCAACCCTCCCCATGATGACTGCCATGATGATGATGCTGATGATGATGCTGATGCTGATGACGTGGAGCGGTGGCCACATCATACATGATGATTTATGCATAAGCCATATGGGCTACATGAACTAGGCAAATAGTACGGAAAGCCCTACCGGTTTTCCATGCGTGTAGCGCAAAACTACAAAGTACAGGAGGGCGGACGGAAAACTGGCAGCTAGGGATTAAAAAAAGCTTAGGACTTGACTTGACTTTAAATTGCAGCAAAATATTTGCACAGGGAAGAACCTACACCACAAAGTTTGGCACTGGCCATCAACATGGAACCGAGAACTTTCCCTTGGCTTTGAAATACTCGTATTAAATTAGTTTGGGAAATTCTGCTTGTTTCCTGCCATTTTTGGAAGGGCATTCCAATTCATATCTTATTCAAATTCATTTATCTGGCTACAGCTTAAATTTAAAATGACAAAAAGGATATTGAAATGCATTTTTTGTCCCTTGGATAGGGGAAGAATAATTCAATTTCTGGCTGCCATTGTCTGCACAAAAGCAAACACAATCAAACGACATTTCGGTGACAAAAGAAGCTAAATAAATAAATAGTCGAAAAAACGGCGAAAAGGCTGCCGGCAAGCGATGCCGTTTTGTTAGTCAAAGTGCTGACATTGCATGCATTTTACAGCAGCACCAGGATCGGAGGGGGAGAGCAGCAGGAACAGGATGGTGGAGCATCTTCCTGCCTCATTTGTGACCCGCTTGGCGCTTGAGCTGCTCCTTGAAGCATTTTCAGTCGAGTGCAGCGCTGAGATTTCCCTTTTTGGCCAGAAGAGGAGGGCGTACCGAACGCTGGCAAATTGAAAATCGATGGGGTCGTGGATGCAGCCGAGCGAATGCTGCAAGTGCTGCTTGTAGCATGCCAAACTAGTTAAATTCCGATGCACTCAGTCGCTGGCAGGCAGCGAATTGTTGACGCAACTAATTAGGCATCTAAGATTTATAATGTTGCCTGCTCTGATTTCCAGTTTTATGTTTGATTAATTTAATTTCTAATATAAGCAAAAAAGAGCGATTAAATTCGAGTGTCTCGACTCTAAAAATACCCAGTTCTTAGCAACACATTTTTGCGATTTCCGAGGGCGTCGATCTTAGCAGCTGACTGATTTTGGTAACACGAAAAGATAGGTATTCATATCTAATCTCTGGTCGAAGACCATTCTTTCTCCCTGTGACGGACAGTATATGTTACTCTATTTCGCAACGTCTCTTGGTGCAATAGACCACGTTGACGCACTGCATCAGATGATGCCATGATGCAGCTTCTCCTTGGATGCCTTTCATCCGATGGCGACAGTGCTGGCAGGGTGGCGAATCCGGGACATTACGATCCAGGGCCAAATGAGGATGAAGATCTTCGTCAATGTCCAGGAAATCGGGTGATCCGGAAGGGCTGGATGAAGATGATCAGGTCAATACGGGGCGGGATGATGTAGAAGAAGAAAAAATAATTTTTACTAACAAGCAAATCGTTTTATCGATTGCGAAATTTAAAAAAATATTTATCGTATTTTTCGCGCCAAGAAATCAGACCATCTGTAGGGTAATTGGCGCGCTCAGAAATCTGATCAACGGCCGTGTCTGTAATTCCCAACTAGTTCTAGCAAACAACTCATTGGGTGCCGTCAAGCTGACTTTTTCAAGTGGACTCGTTCCCAGTTCCGTCGCCGGAATTAAGTCGACCAGGTACTACCTAAATGATGAGCTAAATGCCTAATGTAGAGAAAATGCATTAGCCGTTTGACCTCAACATGTAGGAAGTACCTGGCCGCACTAAAGACGGCGGCGTGACTGGGAACGAGTCCAAACTTGCTTGTCTGCACCCAATCAGTTGTTTGCTAAAACTAGTTGGGAATTACAGACAGATGTTTCTGCTAGTCAAGAGTATAGTATACTTTATGGGGCCGGTAAGCATTCCGTCTTCCTTTCCTAACGTTTTATTTTCAAGAACCGGTTATAAAAAGTTGGATAAAAGGCCAGTGATAGTCAGTGAAGAAGCATCAATTAATAATAATTAATTATTTTGTACTGAAAGACACAACATTGTATAACCAAAGCTTTTAAAGCTATAAATAATTAAAGCCATTGTTCATAAATTAATAGAATACAAAATCCATTGTTTCTTCTCTCATACATTTTGTAGTATTGTTTACTCTGTTTTAGCTATTGCACATTTTAAGTAAAAACAAAAGATAAATACAAACCCACTTGTTGTTACGACTCCTGCCCGAGAACCGGACGAGAAACTCAAATTTCCAACTTTGTAAATATGCCAAAACTAATTACGGAACTCAACTAAACGCAACAGAACATACTTCCTTCGCCCCCCCAAAAAACCTCTCCCCTTTTTTTGAGCCAACTCCTTGACCGTCCATGAACGTATGCAAACGCTTTTCTAATTACGTGTCAAACGGCTAATGCATTTTCTCTACAATCCACAATCTACAATCCGCAACTTGAACAACTTCCGCAATTTGCACAACTCGGCGGCAGGCGTGACAACAATGCTGAATTTCTTCACTACCTCGAATGGTTTCCGGAGCACTCTGCCGGTTGTTTCCAATCTGACGGCGATGAATGTTTGGGACGGCGTCTGTATGTGCTTCATCTACGCCTCGTTGCTGGAGTTCGTTTGCGTCAATTATGTGGGCCGTAAGCGCCCCCTGCACAACGTCGTTTACCGGCCGGGCGAGAATCCCGTAACACAGGTAAATTAAATAATAATTTAATCTGATTCACACCCAGCCAGGTGGCACCCACCTCTCCACCGCCCCGGCCCCTCTCCCCATTAAAGTTGCCCTGCTCAGTGAGAAAAAAAGAAAAAAAAACAGCTAATTTCGTATGCATTTGGAAAGCAATTAAATATGAATTTTACATGAGCGTACAAAGCTAACAAAATAATAAAACAAAAACCAAACAAGAAAACAACCAACGAACAAGAAAAGCAAATCCCACACAAGAACACTCCCAACATTCGTACTCTATAAGTTATTCAAGTTATTTGTTCTTCCTTTTGCTTAAGAAGCCAGTAACACCTGAGCCTCGGGCTCATAAAACTCGTAAAAATCAACAAAAATACAAAAAAAAAATATATATATATATATTTTACTATATATTTATGTAATAAAAACTCAGTCAAAAACAATTCGATTATCGCCATTGTGTTGCGTTCCCACTTTCTTCAACTCTCTGCCCGTTTTCCATCGTTCTTGATCACTCCTCCGTGTTCTGTCCCGACTTTTCTTGATTACTTGATTACTATGTTATACTTGATTTCCAGGTTTTTAGTTAATAGAACCATTTTCACGATCCCATTGCCGCATTGTGTTGATCCTCCAACTTAGCATTTTGTACAAGAACCTTTAAAAAATATACCAACTAAACGTAAACTGTGTGCCCCCAATATGTATACGATAAACCGTGTAACGACTAATGATTTCCATAATAAAGTGTTCACCCGATTTCTGTTCACACATTTTTGATTTCTGTTTTTTGTCCTACGTAAGCGATACTGTCTATGGATGTGTACTTATTGTGATGATGCTCAGTTGTATTATTTGTTTGCATTTTCTATTTAATCCTAACAACCGACCAAGTTTTCGTTGGAAACTAACCAGAAATTGATTTCCTCCCTCTACGATATTCCTGTTATGTTTCAAATTCATTTTCTAAATGTTGTATAATACAATTATTTTGTATGGGAAACAATGCGTTTTATTCAATTCCCAATTAGCTGGCAACTGTTTCGATAAAACCAAAAGCAAACAAAACCAAATTATTATGAATAAATTGAAGTATTTTACATGCCCGTAGGTAGGTATGTTTGTTTATATGTTTTCATTTTATTTCCAACGAAAAACGAAGCAACAAAAACTTAATTTGATATTCAAATTAAATATGCATTTTGTTTTTATACAGGCACTTTTCGATTAAGACCAAAAACGTTTGATAGTGCACGTTAAGCATTTTTGTTTGATGTGATGAAGAGTTGCGTAAAACATTCATGCGGAAATTTATTCAAGTGGCAGCTGAGTGTCGATTGAATAATTGATTGATTGATTGATTTGCCAAATGCCGCTTGAATTTATTGCCCCCCCCAAACCCATACTCTTCACATGACATTCGAGTTACCACCCGAAGAACAAAACTCATTTCTTCAACAAAAGAAAATGTCGTCTATGAGGCGTGTAAGCGAAACCGAAAATATCGAACATTGTTCCCAATTTTAGTGAATTGCGATTATTCGAATGACTTGATTTACTCTCAACAATAGCGGCTAAGTGAGAAATTAATAAAGAACAAAAAAAAAAGAAAAAAAAGAACAACCAAAACTAAAACCCAAACAAAAATGACAACCAAACCAAACTTAAAGTGTGTTTTGAGTATGAACATTGTTTTGTGTACATTTTTGCAGCGTCTTCCAGCAGTACTAAGCAGGATCGGAGTAATTCTTGCAAGTCCTTTGGTAAGCTATCAACCACAACTCATGCACCACCCCCAGCCCCGCCCGCCCCCAAGAAACTGAAACTAGTTAAACNAAAAAAAAAATGGCATGCGAATTTCGCTTTGATGAAATGCATTGAAAAAGTTTTGTTTCGATTTTGGTTTTTGTGTTCAAACCCCGAAACATTGTTTCATTTGATTTTCGAGCCAAACCGAAAAGCCAACGAAAATACAATAACTATAATTTAAATTAAAATAATTACCCAGTAGATTCGCACTCGCTTTCAATGTATATAATTCCATATTTAATACAATAATTATTTGATTGATTTTCAATTACATTATCGTTTTGTTTTTGTTTCGTATTTGGTTTTTGTCAAATCCAAACCATAAAAAACTGGTAAACATGTTTTTGATGGAACTATTTCTACACAAAGTACAATTACTATATATCCAAGCAACATGCAGAAACGACAGCCACAATCACAACAAACGAAACCTCATGAAGAAAAAATAAATAAATATAAAACACACTTTAAGGTCACTTACAATTGGGAAAAATGTTACGAGCGAAAATTGTAACAAAAAGCGAAAAAAGCGATTACCAAATAATATGGAAAACTATTCTTTCTCTTCTCACATAATCGAAAAAAATAAAAACAAAAAACGAATATCGGAAAAGCAATAAATCAAATTTGTTCTTTGTCCCTGATTTACATTTTAATTTAAGTAAATGAATCTGATCTGCAAAAATGGAAACATTTAAATTAGGTTTTTCTTTTCATTGATTTTCCGACACGCTCTATACCACCAATAAAACAAATGTATATCCTTGGTTTACAAAAATATTATATAAAAACAACATATACTATATAGTATGTATGGTACTCGTACCGGAAATGTTGGTCACTGTTATTTATGGAACTAACGAGTAGTAGCCGAAACATTATTCTTTTCAGTCATTTTGTGTTGTCTGTGTATGCTTGAAAGCTTTTTGTTTAGGCGTCTAGTTTTTAGTGCATTTTGTGCATCTGAATGTTTCTCAATAAATACAAAAACCACACTATCTCACGCAATCACGAAACCAGGTTCCGGGTACCTACTCTTTTCCATGTCCCCCAAAATCCAACAAACAGCAATGGTAATACGCTTTTAATTATGACCCAAATTATAAAAGGATTTCTCTAATGCCCAAAAAACAAGAAACCATTAAGGCACATGAATTAATAAACACTGGGACAACAGTTTTTGCCTGTACTTGATTCAAAGTGCAATCTAACCGAATTAACCAACCGCTTGCGTCCAACTCAATCCCATCAATTAACCCAATTACTTGTGTGGCCTTCGATTATCCTGACTAAAACCACCTGTGTGTCTCTCTCCGAAAATTGTCTTTCTCTTCCTCGTGCTCCAATAAAAAAAAAAAAACAAGAAACCAAACCAAAAAAACACTCTAAAACAACTCAAAAACCAAAGACTCTATACCAAACAAGACCAACTGTCCCCATTCCGATCAACCTGCTCTGTAGGAAATAATCGAACGCGAATTTCATGCTGCTTTGTCCTCCGAAAAGGCAAGCGCCACGGCCACGCCGGCAATGTCGGTGGGCGGTGGGACGCCCATGACAGCCACCCCGGCCACATCGGTGGCCACACCAGGCACCCCAAGGACCGCCGATCCGGAGGACTTCTTTGGCGGCGGAATGCGGTGGCAGGAGGCGCACGGCGGCATCATCGGGGCGGCGGTTCAGAACTTGCGGGCACGCTCGATAAAGCGCAAAGCGGCCCGCAGCCCCTCCACGTCCGTGTCCCCGATGCCAGCGACGGCCGAGCACATTTACGAGGAGCCCAGCACCACCACCAAGGTGAAGTTCAAGGACGAGCTGAAGGAGGAGCCAGAGGCGGCGGCCATCCTGCAGCGCCGATCGGTGGCCACCAGCACGCCGGCTCTGGTGGTGCGGATCGAGGCGGAAAGCGACGCGGAGGCGGCTCAGAAGCCCCAGCAGGATATGGAAATGACGGAACGTCAATTGCAGCTGCCGCTGAAGCCGCCGCGCCGGAAAACCTCACGCTCCACTTCACCGGCCTCGGTGTACGGCGAGTGCAGCAGCGGGGCCATGGACGATGAGTCCGGGCCGGGTCCCGGCCAGGCAGTGGAAGCTACCGTGAGTAAAGGACACACCAAACCGTTTCCGAGACTAATCCCAAAGAGAAATGCGAAAAAAAACGTGGCATCCTTCTTGTTGTCGTGCGCACAAGCAACTAATAACTAACCATAACATTGTTAAAAGCAGAAGCCAAACGAAAACGTCAGCAAAAAGTTGGCCAAAAGGCGAACATTGAAGTTCGTCCCTTGCCCCCCTCACTAACCAAACTTGTGATTGCCTGCGGTTATTTTGATTGCCATTTGCCAAACACCCAAATGCACCAGCAAACACACCAAACACGCACCCACCCCAAAAAAGTTTCTTCCGCCCAAGCCAAACTTGCAATTGAACTTTAAATGAAAGACTAACAATAGGTAACTGCGGGTAATAGCATTAGGCAAGGACCAAGAAAAACATAAGGCAGCCCAATTAGGGCCAAAAAGGTAGAAGNATGCACCAGCAAACACACCAAACACGCACCCACCCCAAAAAAGTTTCTTCCGCCCAAGCCAAACTTGCAATTGAACTTTAAATGAAAGACTAACAATAGGTAACTGCGGGTAATAGCATTAGGCAAGGACCAAGAAAAACATAAGGCAGCCCAATTAGGGCCAAAAAGGTAGAGAGTTTTCTTTGTCAGACATCTTGAGGCGTTCCTATAAAATATCCAATAAGCTCAAAAACAGTAGGAAAAACAGAATTTATTGCCGTGGAATCTACCCCGCTGTCATGGCTTATAAATCATTGGACTTCCCTCCCAAAGACTTCGAGTAAATCAAACCTATCGAGATAACCATTCAGCCCGCATAAAGCAAATAAAACCCATTCCAGTGGGGCGTGCCGAAAGTTCGCGTTCCAGCAAAACTATTTTATGGCGAAACGTCGACAATTGCGACTTCCGTGCGAACCGAAAAGCTGGCCTCCGACTTCGAAGGAGTTGCAGGTGTAGGTGCAGGTGCAGGTGCCGGGAGAGCAGTCAACAACAAGGTGGCTGGGAAAATGTTTTCCACCATTAGCATGTAAATTAAAAATGGTGAACGCGCTTAAATTGGCGCCCGGCCAGGTGGACAGCGGAGCGCCAACGGTAACAGCATCGTACAGAACAGGACAACATAATTATTCATGAGCGCCCCAAAGTGGAAAATGCCGTAATGAGCTCGAGAGCAGCGGAAAACCAACGACACGAAAATGAAACACAAACAAATGGCAGCGGCGCCTGGAAAGGAAACTGTAGGAGAAAAATTAAAATGAAAACGAAAACGAGACTGAAACTGAAACTGAAACCGAAACCGAGACTGAAACAAGGAGATACATGCATCATAATAGTCGAAAATTCCTCCGAAAAGGATGCGCCAGGAATTTTCAGCTGAAAAGTTTGCCAGCCATTTTAAAGCAGCACTCCGCCTTCGGGGAGTCTTATGCAAATACGAACAAAAAGTTGTGCCAAAAATTCACGGGGGAAAATTCGTTTACCCGGCCCCCCCCCCCTTTCCCCGCTCCAATGCTAATTGCACTGGGCATATAAATCTTCGCCCGTCATACATTTTTCAAGTGTTTTCACAGTACGAGTATTGTGTTAATAAAATTAAATTGTGAAATAAGCAGCTTGGGGACCACTTAATATAAGAGATGAATTAACCGGAAATTTAGATGGTTATACTCGGTGATGGGTATTATTTCATCCAATGGAACTTTCTGTATTTATTTTTATTATTTTTAGTGGGAACGACTTCGTTGATTGTGGGAGAGAAATCAACGAGAAATAAAGTTCCGGCACACGGCTGCGGTGTTTAATTTAGGTCAGCCACTTTATCCGGCTCTCTGGCTGCTTAAACACACCCGCATAATACATCTTACCTAAGTAACTGTCTCCCTGCCCCACCAGCATTTTCCCCATTCCCATTTTCCATTTTCCCCACCTTTCCACTTGCCCACTATCCTGCTTTTCCCATTTTCCATTTCCCGGCCACCTTTGGCTGCATTTGTGCACTCGGCAAATGCCCGCCAGCTGCTGGCAAACAAAGACAAGTCAGTTGCCAGGCCACTGCCCCCGAGCCCGCCACGAAAGTCCTGCGAATCCTTGCTGCCAGGATTTTCCACTTGCAACGTGGTACGTGCCACTGTAGCTGCAATAAATTGTAGCATACTCTCGAGCGGACGCAGTTAATTTCATGGCCTGCCACCTACGACCCATTGCACTATTTATATCGCTCAACAACATTTTTGGAAGTTAATTACGCTCGCAATTTCCATAAAACCGGCCACTTGTGCAATCATAAATGTTCCAGGGGGCGTAAAAAATCAAATTTATTTCAATTTATGTGTGTTATGCTCGCTCATAAAGTTCTCTACACAAGTAAATCCCTACACCTTAGCTTTGCCATTACAATGTGAGCTTATCTAGTCAAGACAGCCTGTACATAGAGTCGGCTTTGTTGTGTTTCAACCCAAAACACCCTAGCAAACAACGCACGCTTTTCCCCCAACAATTAGATGCACAGAGCTTCACAAGTTTTAACCGAAAACTAAGCCCTTTTGTGTCCCCATAAGAACTCATTTGTACTCGCATCACAACCTAACCTCACAAAAAAAAAACGTACTATAACTAGCTTAATAGTAATACCCTTTGATTTGATTTGATTGTAATAAACCGATGCTCATCACATTTGTGTATGTTTTGTGTTGAACCTGCGTAAACTTTTCAAAAACACAGCAAAATTCTCATGCCATTCTCATGTCAATCGATATACAAAATTCTATACAAATTGCTACAGCTTAAACCAATAACAAAAGATTCAACTACTGTACGTGCAAAAATTTAGTAAATTTCAAATAAACTTTAATATTCAACAACTTAATCCGCGCTATGGTTATAAATAAGCTGTCATGTACTAAACTCGAATTTGCTCTTTTTTGCTTTCTCAAATGCTGCCACTGATAAAATAATATTAACTATGTTAACAATCTATAAAAGCCCGTAAGTATGCAGATCGAACAGTATATAAACATATTTTCAAACCTATTTTTTATGTAGTTAAAATTATGAAACAACAATGCCGAGAGCATTTCGAGCGCTTTTGTAATATGTAAATTCCGTAGTAATTTTAACTTTTGTGCCACTTGTTCAATAAACTTTAATAAATCAAATATTCTTTTCTACCTTTTTTCATATATTTTTTTACATAAATACTTATACGCTTTTTGCTGGGTTTTTGCAAAAACGAAATGTATACAACTGCAACTGCCAAACCAATTTTCCGTTTCTTTTTTCGTATGCGTATGCGTATGTGTGTGTATGTATATGTACATGTATATGTGTAAATAACTCCTTTTTTACCGAAACCAAAAAAACCAAANTATGTATATGTACATGTATATGTGTAAATAACTCCTTTTTTACCGAAAAAACCAAAAAAACCAAAAAAAAATATATATATTTATACGTTCCACCAATTGCATTTGACTTGTAAACTTACCAACTTGTTTGCAATTCATCACGAAAATTAACGAACAAGTTTTTTAAATTTACCGCCGTCTATCAGGGCGAAAAGCGACGCGACGCCGGGGCACCTAACGAAATTGTGGCATGCACCACCTGCGGCGGCAGCAACAGTCCGTGCACCCATTCGGCCAACAATGGCTGTGCCACGGAGGTAAGATCTCTGATATTTCTTGAATTATTTCCCAACGAAAAATCCCCGATTTTTTCGCTGGGAAACCTTCCGATGATTGAAGTGATTTTCACATGTCTATTATCCTTGCAGACGTGCTTCGTTCAAGTGCGGAAAAAAGAGCCACCACATCCGATTCGAGTGGCCAAGACGATCGATGTCATCGCTAGAATTACATTTCCAACTGCTTATGCCATATTTCTGATATTTTTCTTTGTACACTATAAAGGATTTTCGTAAAATTAAGCAAAACCGAAACCAAAAACCAAAGAAACAAAAACTAAATGTAATGCATAATATAGTTATTGGAACGCGCTAAATTGCCGCAGCGAATGCGCTGGAAGGGAAAACGTTTTTCGCAAAGTAAATGGTAGAGCAAACACAAGCAAAATGTCACGAAAACTCGTTTGCTACGTTCTATGGCCTTGCAATGTCATCTAATTTTAATGAAACAAAGGGAAACACAAAGTACATCTAATTACCGATTAACGTTTATTTAAATGGCAACCGCAACATGACAAACCAGTGATAAAAAAGTCAAAATTATATAAATTAGTTTAAAGTTTAAACTGAGTTGTTAATGGCGAAAAGCAGAAAAGCAGAATTAATAAGTTGTTAAAAAATTAATACTTACGAAAGTTAAATTTATCTAAATGAGCGAAACATACGAACGAAACATTTTCGACTGCCTTTTTTTAAAATAGTAGAAACAAAAAAAAAACAAAAAAGAAAAACAAAAGCTAAGTAAAAGAAATGCAAAACTTTAAATTAAATTTGCAAATTTTTGCATATGCTCGAAAATGCATTAGTTAATTATACCAAACAATGAAACACTGTCTAGCAATTGTAATATATAATATTTAAACAATTTATTAAGCAAGAAATTAATGCTGAAAGTACCAAAATAAATACACGATCCAACAGATAAAAAGACCTAGCCTATAATTATGAAATATATGAAACGCAAACCAAACAGCTTTAAGGCTTTACCTATTTGAGTAGTCGATAAAAAGGAAATACAACAAAATGTTTATACACATATACATACATAGATGTTATATATTTACAAGAACTCTAGTCAAATATTTTGAAATCGAATTCAATTTTGTTCTATTCAATTCAATGAGTTGAGATGCCTCCGCATATGTCAAAGAGTAATCGAACATAAACCAAAAAAAACACACACACAAAATGTTAGTCACAACCGATACGCTATGTTGTATATATAATATTTATTTAAGCGTTTAGTTTCTTTTCTGTTTACTTCAATAAATGTTTAAATCATAAAGCAATTTATCTTGTTGCATCACACAAGTTCAAAGAAATGGAACCGCCTAACGTTCAGGTGAAAATTGCGAAACCATTTGGATCCAATTCATGCATCAATATTCACCCCAAAGTGTAGTACTATTTGTTTTCACCGAAGCCTTTTGAGTAGCAGCAGGAATTGCCTAACATTTTCTTAAAATACATATCAAAGCTCATACAAGATACATAACTGAAAGCAAACTAAAATATTTACACAACCAGAATATATGACAAAAACTTTATGAAACTCTCATAAGTAGCTATGAAGCGTATGCCAACCCAACTATAAACTCACAAAATTAACACCCAAGTATTTTAGATAAAATGTATGTCAAAGAGAACGCTCTGCAGAACGTTTGTTGAGCTAATACAAAATGCATAAGAACATAAAAAGCACAACCTAAAATTCCAACAAATTTAAACCTAAACCAAATTTAAACCTTGTGATAAACCATTAAAAAAAAAAACAAAAAAAAACAAACAAAAAATAAGAAAATCTAAAAACCTTTGCATACGAAAATTTATTGAAATTAATTGAGAGCAGGTTATTGAGGGCCACCGTTACCAATTGTTTAAATAATATTATCTATATAGAACACAAAGTGCGTATACACGAAATGCTTTTTGCAAATATATAAATTTATTTAGACAATTTAGAGAGATTTGTAGATTTTTTGGGAAACTTTCTTTTCGCCAGCTGTTTGCAATTCTTCTTATTTAAAACAAACCAAAAGAAACAAAAGCATAACCAAACTAAAAGTAAAGAAAAGTAAAACCAAAGACAAGGACAATCTTTTTGCAATTTACAAAAACCAAAATCGTAATCTGACAAAATGAAAAACGATGATTCCACTTTAGAAGATCAATGCCGAGTAATTCTGAATCTTTTTTGTATAATTAGCTGCTTAAAGACATAGACCACGGAGAATACAATTAACCAAACTCAATATTCATCGCGTCCAAGAATAAATGCTTTTGTTGCAAAGATTAAAAAAGGGTTACGAAACTGTGAGGTTAGATTGCTGAATGTGTGGCCAATATACGGAATGTACAAATACAATATTTAAATGAAAATGGACCCTTAGAAACTATATTCAATTCGTTTTCAATTAGCTGACTAAAGCTAAATCTGTTGAGAGTTATTTACCAATCAATTTTGGGAATGGTGCCTTCTTTCAAAGAATTAAAACTTTATTGATTGCTTAGATGGTTTCAAGCGAAACAGAATTTTATTTGTTACCGAACGATATCGGTTTGGGATTGTTTTGTTTTTTAACTCCTCACGAGCTAAACTGCTGATAAAACAAAGTATAAGCTAACCAAAGACCAGTAAAAATAAAACGGATCTAAAAAGCCATAAACGTTGACCCCTAATTAAATAAATATTAAAAGGAAAAGTTAAATGAAACATTAAATTTCGAATGTACTAAAGATAGTCTAATACGAACACTTTTTAAATTCTCAATACCCAAAAGCTTTATAATTTGTAAATGCTAAGAACGGATTGTAAATAATAATAAATCGACGAAGTTAGTAGTAAAATCGTTTTATCTAACAACTTGAAACTAATTTATTTATGAATAATATTTGCTATAATTAAAGCAGGACAGGCAAATGAAGATGCCTGCTAAAAATTTGTTATAAAAAGCATATATGAAAAAAAAACAGGCAAACGAAATTAAGCCGTTTCAGTTGTCCACTTAATTTCACATACAAGTAGATTTCTTAAAAATCAATTACAACAACAACAACAACAACAAAGTCCCCACAATGCTAAGAAAAATAACATTTATAATACCAACTTTTTTATATTGCACAACCTTGAGCATAATAAAACCCAAATTTATTAACATTGCATTCCCCGAAACGAACATCATGTAAATACACCGCGTACATAAACCAATTCAGAAAATTAGTTTTAAATGGAAAAAAATATTTAAAACAAAAAGAGAACAACAGAAAACGAAATATGGAGAAACAAACGAACAAAACCGGAAAACTAACAAACAAAGCAGCTTCGCATTAATAAAGATCGTCTCAACCAAAAAACGAAAAGTAATTATTAAATAAAATTGAAACAAATGTGTTTTTATGGGCAAAGCTATTCTGTAATTTTCAGCTTAAATCAAGTAAGTGTGAATTTGTGTATATCTTTTAGATTCTGAAAAAAAGGAAAGCAAAAATTAACCAAAAAGGGCGCGCTGACTTTTCAGGTCAATGCACACGAGTCACAGACGCAGGCGCTTTTGCCGTTAAGACGGGACAACCCCTGAAATGAGTTGCAACTGCCACTACACGGCAAGAAACGGGGGATTTTTAAGGTATATTTTGATATTACTTTATGAGGTATTTCGGGTGTAGCCTTCTCTTTGTTATAACTGGAAATATAAGCGCCAAGATCCAGGTTAACGTGTGTTAGAGTTTTATTTTTTCATGATGGTTTGCTATTGGAAATTTCTTTCTGATTTTGAAAGGTTAAATCTAAAATTGTGTAAAATGAAATCTACAAGTATAAATGCATAATAAATAGTGCCTTTCACTCGGATTTATAGATTTATCTGTTACATATTCGTACAGGTTCTTCTATTTGAAACTTCTCCCTATTTTATTGCTCATAAAATGTTTTTGATCATTGGCTATTGAATAAGGTCAAAGATCTTTATTGAAATATTGATCTTACTTCTTAAATGTTTAACTTTAGCTATACAGCGAGGATTTGAGACATTTTTCTTGGTGTACAACTCACTACTCCCTGTAGGGCAAAGAGACCTGAAAACAGGTTAGGCGAAAGGTTCAAACTCGGAACCAGCCAGCGAGGACAAGTGTTTTGACCCGCGCAACAGCTTCCTTCCGTCCCGCACAAAATGCAACTGTCTGCCGGTCTTGGGAATGACTCCAAACGCCGCCCGGGACGCGCTCCGGTGACTCCTGCACCTGCAACAGCAACAGCAACGACAACGGCAACGGCAACAGCAGCCGGCGATGATGGCACGCGGTAAAATGCTGGGGCATGCGGCAGCAGGAGACACAGGGGCTGGCCTGTGGTGCTACCTGCAGCACAACCTGCTGGATGCAGCCACTTGCCACTTGTAATTATTTCCAGCCTTTGCGAGTGGTAAGTGGCCAAAAGAAAGGCCAAAAGCAGTAATCGCCCCTCTTTAGGACGCGATGCAAACGCATTATATTTGGCTCAGTGGCGGGAGAATACTATATAATACGTTACAAATTGCGGAGGGTGCGTCGGGATCGAACACATGTGGATTGATCTTAGGAAATATTTATGTCAGGGTCAGTCTGCTGCTAGGAGCATATGTTTTGTGGGACAAAAAGATAGGAAAGCGGCCTAGGAACAGCTGATGTTGAGTGTCTGGAAATTATGATTGATCCTTTTGCAGGTTACGAGTTTAATCTATGAGGATACCAATTGTAAAAACATGTCAGGGCGGTTATCCATGAAAAAAGGGATTTAGAAATATTATTAATAAGAAATTTGGCCTGCATATAAATTAAAATTATTCAAATTAAACAACCTTTCCGCTATGCTCCATTTATTTTTGGAAGAATGCAAAGTGGCCTCGCTACAAGCACTATCTAATTTTGCTTCTTATTTATTTAGGCCATTAAGGTACTTGACTTTGCCTTGTTATATATACTTTGTAGTAGTATATATTAAAAAATTATTTATAATTTATTTGGTATGGAAAAATGTGGAAAATGGTGGGTATACTTGAATTTTCATAGTCTTTGAAATGGTTTGTTTGACGATGATATTGTTAACCTAAGACAGTGTCTTTCCTTTGACCTTCCGGGAGGTTTAAAGTGTTATTTAGCTTTATTTTTTCTGGAAATTGCCAAAAACATAAATACGTTTCTCGAAAGATTTCCACATTCAATAAATAACAATTTGTTTAACTTTATTTTAACTTTCTCAATGATCCTCAATGATAGTTGAAAACAGGATACGTAAAACCGATAAACTCTTACTACATGGAGCAATTTGAAGTGAAATAAACTATAACAATTACATGTAATTGTGCATTGCTTGAGCAGCAGAATCGATCACCCTTTGCACCTGTGCCACAAGGGGGCACCCTGTAGGACTGACCTGCAATCTCCGCTCAACAATCAACAATAAAACTCAATCATTGCTCGAGCACTAAACTCGGCTACAATGAACTTGGGTCGTACTCCCCTGTCATTACGAAATTTCCATATATGCGACACATGCAACGCCAGACACCGTCCCACCCCCCCAACAACCCCCCACCGATGGCACGTGGCGCCACGCAGGCAGTTGCATGCAGCACTGGAAGTGCACATAAAGTGTAGGAAAAAGGAGCCTGTCGAATTGGGAAAGCCAAGGCGTTGGGGGCGTGGCAATTAGCCAAAGAAAAATCCAAATAAAAATTAATAACCACTGGCAATCATTGCCCAGGCGGTTCCCACACAACATATAGTATGCAAGGGAAATAAGGGAAATAATAATCCCCCCGGAGGAGAGCTGGTGGTGGTGGTGCCATTATAAGGATATTACGAGCATTATGTTTGTTTATTCGGCGGACGGTGCCATACCGTGAAATCGCTGAACCGCATCGGGTGCCCTAGCCACCCCTAACTAACTAACTAGCTAAACTAACCCGTAGTCACTGAGCGGGCTAGTAAGTACAGCCTAACCCGCACCGGCTCAAAGGATCTCACCCCAACCCCGACTCCAAATCAATCATTTACATAATCGCAGTGGCATTGGCCTCTGGCCCAAAACGCGTCAGAAATTCACGCGCTTTTCCTACAGAAATGGACAAGTTGCGTGTTTTTAATTGGCGCTTTTCTTTTGGGAGTTCGGCAGTTTGCTGTATTTTCAAATGCAATTGCTGTGGCATTACAAGGAAAATTGTACGAGTAATGACTGGCAAGAAGTGGCAATTTGTCATATTGTACAGATAAGTTGGCACCTGCCACTCCCGCGCTTTCCCCCAAAAACTATAATTTCCTCCCTGGGCGGGCTTACATTCAATCGATTCCTAATGAGACTGAACATTATTGAATATTTGTATTGCCCAATAATAATGAGCCCCAGTGAAATTATAGGGTGATTAGGCGATGAAGAACATTTGTATTCAAATGTCAAGGCGATCAGTCTGTAATTTGCAAAAACCCCAAGGAAAAACTAGAGTTTTAAAGCATTAAACGGCAGTAAACGGCAGTAAACCTTTTAGTGCTCGATTCCCCCTGAATATGCTTTTACTTTCAGTATAAAACTATTTAAAGGAACAATAGATTTGTGCCAGAGCCATTAGGCCTATTCTTTAGATGTGAACCAG
Source organism: Drosophila ironensis (assembly GCA_021223825.1). Classification (NCBI taxonomy): domain Eukaryota; kingdom Metazoa; phylum Arthropoda; class Insecta; order Diptera; family Drosophilidae; genus Drosophila; species Drosophila ironensis. Next base: position 1,284,418 of record JAJJHQ010003614.1, on the reverse strand, counting down.
CGACCCCCGTCCCAAAATTTTGTGATCCTGGCCAAAAAAAGTCCGTTAGCAACAAATGTACAACCAACGAAAAATCGAATCGAGTAGCAAATGCTTTCCATTAACAATAAAATACACGGCAAAAAAAAATAGAGGGGGTGGCAGGACATACTATGCCGGGTGAGAGGTGAAAAAACGAGGGGGTGCACAAAAACAAGGCAGAAATTCGTTTTTTATGTACCGCGAGTTTTTTATAGTTTGTTGTTGGTGGCACGTTATCAACAATCTCGTTTTACCAAATAACGCAAAGTGCGCGTCATGGCATTGGTACACTTAGAATAAATATTGATATAAAGGAAATATTTAAGCTGAATAAAATGCTCCAAAACTGCGAGGAATGCTTGTTGCAGCAAATCATTAAAATTTAATGAATTTATCGAAACGGAATGCTTAAAGGGGAGTACTATATTATCTTTTACCTTTGAACTTCGTTATTTTACTTGGATAATTTACTGGCTCTACTGTATACTGGACTTTCCTAAGTTTAAGGACTCATATATTATAGAAATATTTCTACACAAAGTTCTATTAACGTAAAGGTATAATTATTCGTCTATTAGATAACCGATTTATGCTTTAATATCCTTCTTTTAATCCAGACATTCAGACATAAAATTTTTAGAGTCAATTGTATATCAATATTATACTTAGAAAATATGTATTTTATTAAGTTTACCTATAAAGTTTACCACTGTGGGCATAACATTTTAGATAGAAGAGCAAACGGCTAAAGAACAAACGTAGTACAAGGCTTAAATATATTATATATTGTCCTATTAGTTCACCAATATTCCAGGTTCTCCGGAATAAAATAACATTTTCTGAGTCAATTTCATTTGGACGCTATAAATTATATACAGCGCTTAAATATTTTATTTATTGTCCTATAAGTTTTCCTTTTTTGATATAGTATCTAGGTTATAGATCTCTAGAATAAGTACATCTAATACCTTCGAGAAGAGTAGTGCGCTTTGAAGTGATATCTCCAAATAAGTGTCGATCTTGCCACTATTTTGTTGCTGTGCATGCCTCTGCTGGTGCTGCTGGCAGTTCCTGCCCCTGCCCCTGTCCCTGTCCCTGGCTGCTCCCGAGCTGGTGCTCCTGCTCCTGGCTACCCACACGCCATGGTTCGCTTACGAAATAGCTGAAACTGCAGCCAGCGGAGCCGGCGGGCGGGGGAGAGGGAGTGGTCGCCGGCGGGGCAAGAGAAGAGAAGAGGTCTGAGGGCTAGGGCTAGTAGTGCTAGGGCTAGAGGAAATTGGTTGGAACACACACGACCACGTTTATATCGCATTTTTGTGCTGCTCGTTCTTGGCTCTTTTTCCTGTTGTTTCGGTGGTTGCTGGTGGTTGGCCGAGGAAGAAGACGGCAGAAGGCGGCAGGTTCCGCTCGCAAGGCTCGCGGTTGGGTTCAGTTCAGGCCGATGACGACGACGACGACAGGGGCACCTACCCTCGGACGCTCGCTGGCCCTCTCTCGCTCCCCCCGCAGGTGGCCGCAGCTGGCCGTCTCGCTCGCACTCCGCCAGGTGTGTCCGCCCGTCCAGGGCATGGCTGTGCGTTCCTCGGGCTCGGTTCTTTTTTTCTTGCTTTAAAGTTTTGTGCGGCAGCAAATAAAATTTTAGTTAGTCGCTTGCCGTCGCCAAGGATACGCCGTTCAGTTATTTGTTGTGCAACGTTGTTCGTGGCAACAAGGACCTGGGTGCCCGTGTGGAAAATTTGAATGCTACGAGCGCGACTCTGCAGTGCCAGGCTCGGGACAGGGACAGCAACATTAGCACCTGTCTAGATCTAGAAAAATTTGTGTATATATCGCCAGGCCGGCTGGCAGAGCCGTCAGCGTTGGCTTCGACGTCGACGTCGCTGCCTAGCCCACCTTACATAGCCGCAAATTCAAATTTGAACTTCAGTCAAGTGTCAAAGCTCAAAGGATTAGCATGTCCTTGCGGCTGCAGCATGAACTGGCCCATCCTGGTAGTGTGAACAAGTGAAGAAATCATCGCACCTACAAATCTAGTTGCCAAAAACCCGAGAGAGAGCAATCCCAACCGCAAAAGGATCCTTGCTCGACAAAGTTTCAATCGAAAGGGAAAACTACTTGAAAGGAAAACCAATCGATACAGAAGAGGTAAGCGATCCCACGCCGATCTTGTGCGGGTTTTGTGTGCTTTTCGGCTCGGTTTTGGAACTGGCTGGCGTTGAACCTTGGCACTGGGAGAATTCACAGTTGATTTCACTATTCTGTGGTTCTGCGGGTGCCAAAGCTTAATCATCGGCTTAAAGCGACTAAAAAATATATTTATAAAATTATGCGTTACCATTAAACCTCGATAAGAAGTGGAAATAAGCGGCTGGATATGGTTAGGCGGATGGATATTGATTTTACAACTTAGGGCAGCTTTTCTAGAACTTTAGAGTAGAAGATCGCTCGGTTTTTAAAACCCACAGCCCAGAAAGTCTCCCTAACTTTACAAAGAAATCAGGAGGAATATTTTGTAAATCGATCAAACTACAATAATTTATTCTAGCATATTTTAGTTCAACTCTTTAAACCGACAGACTAAGAAACCGAGAGGGATATTTTCCACTTAGATCAACCTACCATAACTTATACTAGCATCCTTAAAATTTGAAACGTTTACCCAACAATTCATTTAAATTTTTTTAGTCATAGGGAAACCACAAGCCGGGAATTCTATTTTCAGAGCTCAAAACTCCAAAACTCCATCGCCAACTTCAATATCAATCTCGGCAATCGCAATATTACTCATACGCCCCCATTACCGAACCCCCCAAAGAACTGCTAACGTCACGATTGCGTTGCGACCGCCATTCTCATTTTAGAGTCCAATGCGCAGTACCCAAACAAAATTAATTTCTTCCCAGCACGCAATCGAAAAATAAACCCCGCGCCGGGGGCGGCACAACAATTAAACGAACTTAGGCTGAATTTGTGAAACAGTTAAAAATATAAATCGACCCCGGAGTGAAACCCGATCGCCGGCTAAGCTTGCGAGACATTGAACTTTTGGGGTCACAAACTATTTCTAAACTTGGCTAAGCGCTCACCCATAAATGTGCGAGTACTCGTACAATATAAAAACCACCCCCAAACGAAGCAATTAAATGCAATGCATGGGGTTGGGGTTGGGGGGTTGGTGGCGTAATTGACCGCACCAAAGGAAATTTACATTTGAACTTATCTTGATTGGAAATTACATTTTTAAATGAATGTTGGCATGTCCAGGTGTCCACAGTAATCAAATACAAGCCCCCGAGCTGATGGAAATCCTTGGCAAATTGCTCCACTCCGTGGCTCATTTCTCTAATAGACTCGGAGGCGTGGCCAATAACTTGGCAGAGAGCCACTAAATATTTAATGATGCAATTCTGGGAAGTTCTGCGCCATTCGCTTTAAAGGCGCCAAGGGGGATCCATCTTCAGATTAGTCATTGGCCTTCCAAGGGGGAAAAGTTTTAACTCCCTTAATTTTCTATAAATTTCCATCAATAAAGAGGCGGCAAAGTCCCTTCGCCAATATGTGTAATTTGCGCTCCTGTACTGCATTTTCTGGCGGCATAAATTAGCATTAATTCATAAGTCAGTTGGGGCACAGCAATTGCAGTGCAAAAAAGAAATTGTAGCCGAAAGGAAAATGTTTTTCGGCTGCAAAACACAATTTGCATACAAACTGCAAGGCTCGTACAACGCCCCCCGAACAACAAATTATGTGGGGGAGGGCAGCGCAGAAGGGGGGAGGGCTTAGTTTGGGGTTACGGGGTTCCAGATACATAGGTGATGGTGATGTAGGCCTACCAAGCGGGGATGTGTGGGCCAGTCTGTACGAGTACGACAGGCTAAATGCCGACAATGTTCCTGAATAATGGGCCACCGGCGCCAACTGACTAGGGTAGGCAATTTTCTAGGAATCCAGATGGGGTTGCGAGGTGCAACTACGAGTATGTGGGGTTATATATATTTTATATATACCATTTCGTAGTATACATATGTATGTGGCTGACTCAGTGGCGAGGCTCGTGCATAATTTATTTAATCGCCGGCAACAAATCTAAATTGATCGTTTGGCGTAGGCGAACCAAGCGAATGTCTAACAAGGATATTGCATGTTCACTATATATACTAAACAAGCTTTTCCTATTTTTTCCTATTTTTCCTCCAGCTCCATTGCAGTGCCAATTAGTGGGAGAGGTTTTTTTGAAACGGAGAATATGGCGCCGCAACAACAGAACTCGACATTCATCGATGATAATCTGGACAGCTGTCCATCGCTATTGAATTTGCCCGAAAGTCCCATCCTGCCGCCGCGACGATGTCAAAATCAAGACACCAACAATAACAATAATAAGGGGACTGCATTCGCGGAGCCGCCTCCTGGGGCACAAATGTGCAAAAATAAACACGGCCAGGCGAACGGAAACGGTGGCCAGGCCAGTCGTCGCCATCGTTCCATTTCCCTCTACGGCGTTAATAGCACTGTGGTAAGTGCCAACCCCCCAAACACACCGATCCCCACCCACCCCTCCCAAGCCGCACACCTTCCTCGATTCCGGTTGCGGCAGCTTTTCCACTGAAATCAAACAAATCATCTAATTGGGTGGGCAGGCAGGCAGGCACCCCAGGTTGGTCATATGCACAAGCTGGGAACCCCCGCACGGCACCTGCTCTTAGGCGGGGGGGAGGGAAAAGCGGCAGGGAAAATTCTGATTATGTGTGCATAGGCCAACACTTTGGGGCAAGCAAAGCGTCATCGCCGCTGCTGCAAGTATCTTTAAACTTATAGTTATTAAAACCATAAACCTTGGATAAACCTTTACATGTTTTACATCCACTTTAGGTATCAAGTTCTGGCTATATTATAAAACAATTCATCAAAATCTAAGCAGCTCAAGTAAAAATCGAAAAATTTAAATGATTTCTTTTAGTTTTTAATCTCTAGAAAACATTTAAGGGCAGAAAACGGAAGTTCTTACATAAAGGGGTTTGAATGGCGTAAATATTAGTGCCACTTAAGATGTTACAAAGGCAGAACCTTCTCTAAAAACTTGATTAAACATTCTCAGGATTGCCAGGTATAGGTAAAACTGTGAACTTATAATATAGTCTTGAAGGTAATGAAGGAATACTCTTTTCAAGAGGAAAATTATAGATCTAAATTTAACAGAGCATACTAATTCAACATTCTTTGGGTGGCCAATAGAGTTTTAGAAGCCTTGCAACCCTTTTTCCGTAAAAACCTCCTAAGAACCCCTTTTAACCAGTATTTTCTCGGTGAAAAACAGGAACAGGGCCACAAGGAGATCCCCATTTGGATGGACGACGGCGAGCCCCGGTACGTTTCGGGAGTGACGAACAAAACCACATGCAATGACATAATCAAGGCTCTGATTGATGACGAGCTGGGCAATAGCGACGGCGGGAATTACTGCGGCAATGGCAATAAAAATAATAATAATAATAATAATAATCCAAGGGGTAAGTCAATACACAGGGCCTTTTGTGTGTCTCGATTTTTATGGCCGATCCTCTCGTGACTTGGCTTTTATTTTTATTTTTCTTTATTTATGCTGCCTACTTACAGTCACTCTTATTTCTGTTCTGTTCTTTTCGTTTCGTTTCATTTTTGTGCGGCTTTTCCGTTGCTTTTCCGTTGCTTTTCCGCTGCTTTTTTTGGGCGGAAAAACAAGATGGCGGCGGACGGAGGAAAATGGAGGCAGCATCGCGTGACTACGGCGATTACATTTTGACGGAAAGTTGGGGCGGCATAGAGCGCAGCTACGACGGCAACATGGCCATTTTGCCCGTTTGGCGCGCTTGGAGCCGTGTACACAATGAGGTAATAACCGGGCCGGGGGAATCCCACCTGGCGTGCTAAGAAAAAAAAAACTCGAGTCAGGCAAACTGGGGCTAAAAAGCGGCTCTGTGAAAACAAAACACAAAAAAAAAACACATCTACAGTGATTGCATAATAAGCGCTTTTTTTCTGGCGCCACACGCAAGCCGAGAAATGTGAAATTCATGTCGTTCTCGAACTCCTTTCTACTCGTACTCGTACTCATACCTTTTTTTTTATTATTATTTACCCTCCCAATAGTCACACCCCCGATTGTAGCTTTTCCTGGTACTCGCTCGCATTTGACTTATGCTCTGCCTTTTCGTATTTATTTGTTCATGACGCACCAAATGAAATCAATTTGCCCATTGATTTTTATATTAAAGGGGTCCCTGTTTTCGCTTCTCCCTAATTATGTTGTACATTTTTTATGTCCACGGCCATTAGACGCGGATTAATGTTCATTTCTAATCGTTATTTAATGATCTTGTCCGGTTAATGGACAAAGAGTTATGGAAATGCGTAAACCCATTAAGGCGAATTGTCATTGTCATTGTCAAGGGGAAATACAAATGGAATGTATATCATTAATAGTTTTTCGTTCTAGTTAAAAACTTATGAGTTAATTACCTTAATTTCCTGGCTGCTGGTTTAGGAATCTCTAAGAAATATGCATATTTTTAAACCCTTTTTATGACTTTCTTGCAGCTCCGTTTGTCGCTGAAGCATCGTGACAACTTCCGAGATCCTCTGACCATGCAACTGGTCCCCTTGGCACCTCCCTCCACCAGCTTTTCCATGATCAAGTGGCTCAAGAAACTCCTGCATCTTAGCAAGAGCAAAAAGACCCCGCCAAAGCCGCCCAAGACCCCGCCCAAGGTGCCCAACAAGGTCAAGGAAAAGTGTTTGCTGGGCAGGATTCAAGAGGTGCCCGATGAACTGGTGCTGGTCATAATGCCCGATCAGCTCTATAATGGCAAGAAAAACGAGGCCAAATCGAAGCTGTTCAAACTAGCCGAGCAAAGGATCTCCAAGCGGCAGCAAAGACGCAGCAATCGCGAGAAAAAAGCCACTTCCGGGGACACTTTTCGAACTGCTATCCCAAGCGAATTCAACAACAATGCCATTGTCAACAACAATTGCATCAGGCGACGCAAGGATCGGCCCTTGAGGAACAGTGTCCGCAACAAGCTGGCCTCCCTGCATGCGGACATGAATCTCCGCTACGAGAGGGAGTACGCTCTGACCCGCCAGTTGTCCGAGAAGTGCCGACTGTACCGGATGCAAAACGAGCGCTACAAGGGACCGCAAATGGAGGTGTCCGTGGGCCAGTTGCAGGAGAACATCGAGGCCTACGCCGAGGACATCATAAAAACGGAGCACGAGCTGCTCGAGCTGAAGAACGAGATGAAACACGACATTTCGCTGATCAATAACCTCAAAAGACTGACCTTGGAGGCGGACGCGGAGGGGGACAAAAAGGTCACCAAAAGAATACAAGAAAACACACCTCAAGTTGCTAAAAAAGCGCAGGAAATGCAATTTGTTGATAATATTTACGAGTTTTGCGACAATAACGCCAGCATGTTAGTTTAAGGCTGCCTAGCTTTTTAAGTCTTGTTAAGTTTTAAACAGAAAATAAACAATTATTTGTACCTAAAATTGGTGGTATTATTACAAATCTCCGTAGAGATAAAAAAAAAATAAAATTCTGGGAATTTTTTAGTTCATTTGGAATGCTAATTTGAGTGGCTAAAAACCTAACCAAGTTATAGGATTTGAAATTAATACGCTTTCCCGCCCAAGCGAACCAGTGTTGCAAAACACCGCGGTCCCTGCTGGATTTACTAGTTCCGATATACGATACATTCTATCGATAGTTTGAAGCACCCTCTGGCCACACCATCGTCGCTGGCTGCGAAACAAAACTCATACAAATTATTAAATTTCTAAAGCGGAACGTCAACAATTCCGGGTACCAAAACAAAAACCCATTCGGAAATTCCCCCCTAGGCTTAAATCAAACGGCTCCCGCCACTTGCGCGCATCCCATCCCAGTTAATTAGGTGAGTGAAAATGCGTGCAATTTTTGAGGGGAAAACGTGGTCGGTCGGTCGGTCGGTCGGTCGCNTTTTCCTCTCTCTCTATTTTTTTTTCGCACGACAAGTGGGGGTGAGGTGTGCTTGTTGTTGTTGTTTGTGTTTGCGGCGGCGGAGTACAGTTCGTGTCACGTTTTTTTTGTTATTTATTTCCCTCAATTTGCGATCTTCGAGGGGCCTACCGTTGCGATTAGAAAAAAACTCGTTTCCTGTGGAGATCTGGCCAAGGCGATAAATTAAAGTCTCCCCGTTGGAGAAAGTGAAGACTGCGCCGCGGGTGTAAGCCCCTCTAAAACCTCTAAAACACCAACAAGGCGACCGCTAATTGATTATTCATTTTCGTCACTAATCGGGCTCGTTTTCCTCCGTTTTTTTTCGCTATCGAACAGCAAACAAAAAAATGGCACGCGGGCACCAGAAGATCCAGTCGCAGGCCAAGGCGGCCGAGAAGCAGGCCAAGATGAAGAAGCAGCAGGGCCACAGCGCCAACGACCAGAAGAAGGCCGCCCAGAAGGCCCTCGTCCACGTTTGCGCCGTCTGCAAGGTGAGCACTCCCCCGGAAGCATCGTTTTTGTCAGAGGAAATGGCAAGGAAACTACAGGGAAACCTCTGAATTTTATGCCTTTTAAGTAGCTCCACAGTAGATCCTCGCTAGGACACACACAGAAGCCAGTAGGAAGTATATAAAGCAACTTATCTGAGGCAAAACGATACATTTTTCCAATACCAACTGATAAAACTCTCAATAGCAATACAGTAGAACATTTTTAGGTCAAAGGGCAGCCTAGAAGGCGCTCCTCCACGTTTGAGCCTTGTGCAAAGATTAACACTGCACAGGAGCACCAGTTTTTCAAGGAAATACCAAGGAAACTACAGGGAAACCTTCGATATTTATGGCTCCTAAGTAGCACTACAGTAGGGCCTCCCTAGGGCAGACAACTACAACCCTGTAGGAAGAATATAAGCAACTTCTCTGTGGCAAAACGATACACCTTTCCTATACCCACTGATAAAACTCTCTGTAGCAATACAGTAAATCCTTTGTAGGTCTAGAAGGCGCTCCTCCACGTTTGAGCCTTTTGCAAAGGTTAACACTGCATAGGAGCATCAGTTTTTCAAGGAAAATACAGGAAAATCTCCGAAATTTATACCTCTTAGGTAGCACTACAGTAGGGCCTCACTAAGGCACAAAGCTAGACAATAGTAGAAGAAAAAAAACATAATTTATACAGCCAAGTACGATAGTTTGCCTTTCCAAAAGGAATTAAACTAGAAAAGAAGAGCCTCATTCACGTTGACAACGTCTGCTAGGTTGGCAGTCAATGGGAGCATCGATTTATAAGGGAAATACCAAAAAAAAATAAACCGCAATTTATACCTTTAAGTAGCGCTACAGTAAAGCCCAACTGAGACACACAGCCACAACCTAGTAGGAAGAATATAAAGCAATCGATAGGCTTTGAAACTTCCCTGTAGCAAAGACAAAACACAGTGGTATAACTACATCTATTCATGCCTCTAAGTAGCACTACAGAAGAAATAGAAAATAAAAAAAAAAATCAATTTTAAAACCACGATCAATAGTCAATTAGAACTTCCCTGTAGTAAAGCAACCCAGTGCTACGGCCATTTAAACCAGTAAAACCCATGTAAAACTTCATCTTTCTAAAGAATAGTAGACCCGAGATCCTAAGGCTATCAATTTCTGGCAGAAATCCACTTGCAGCCAACTGCATAAACCATTTAATCCTCAAAATTGCAGTATTATTAGAAAGAGAGTCAAGAAGTATTAAAGCATTATCGTCTTTCTTGTGTAGTTTGCAACTTGCTGGACAAACAGCCACAATCAGATAACTTTAAGTAGTAGCTACTACAAATTCTCCATCAATACAGTATATATCTTCTTAACCAAACAATTTAGCTTCCTGGAAGCCACCCAAACATCATGGCTTACTTATCGATCAGAAAAATAATCGGTGTATTTTTGATAAAGGAAAAATGTATCGAAAATTTGCATTTTTCGGACTAGTCTTTGACAGTTTTGGGCCTGAAATCATTATGTATTATTGATGTATTTCGTTAGCTGTTATTTACAAATTCAATTTGTATATCCGTCTTGCTATTTCCATGAGTCATTAATTAGAATTCGCTTTTTGTTAGCCATAGTCACCGAGCCAAGTACACTAAACAGTTAATCAAACTTAACGTCATCTTAAATGCAACGATTGCTTGTAAAATGCAAGGTGAACAGGGCACTCCAACACAGCGTCAGAGCTCTTTATTCACAAAGTTTATTTTCCACTTGAAAAACCTCTCAGATTCTCAAGATTTGACTGCATTTAAACGATTTATGTTCTTCATATGTTTATATGCATAATTGTTACAAGAAATGCAAACGTGGCATACCATTTGGCCCCCGATTTATTACCTTTTCTTTAGGTTATTTGCCGATTGTTTAAATTATCTTTTTGGAACTCAAAATAGATAGTTAAAAGCTTTCATAGATTAGGAATTTCTGCTGATTATAGCAAGCCAGTCGAGCAAACTTGCTTTCCAAACACATCGCTTCTTATCTAATCCGATTGATTTGTCTTTTGCAGTCCCAAATGCCCGATCCCAAGACCTATAAGCAGCACTTTGAGAACAAGCATCCCAAGAACGACATGCCCGAGGAGCTGAAGGATGTTTGATGCCAAGTTACATCCTTGCCGCCCGCTGGCCTAGCATACATATTTATATCAAGCTGAACGAGATCGAGGTTTTGGAGGAGGAGCAGAAGTAGCAGCAGCAGGAGGAGGAGGAGAAGGACGCGGACGAGTTGCCTACCAGTACGAAATATTTGCAACAATAACTTTACACCGACCCGAAGCAGATGAGCAAGAATGATGCCGCAGCTAAGATAGGTGGATGAGGAAAAAAATAATAATAGCGGCAGCAGCAATAAGATTAACTATTACGGATATGCCAATGCAAGGAGCGCAGCTGAATTTTTTGTATACACACACGCTGACTTTGGTTTTGGTTATAAGTTTTTACATTGAAATTAACACAGTATGCAATTGTTGGATGAATGGCTAATATAATACAAAGCAATCCTACCTACCTACCACTCATGCCGACAAATTCGTTTTCGTTCGTTTTTCGATTCGATTAAAGCCCCAACCTGCCGCCCCTATATCCCACAGAAACATTCAAGTAGCGAGTCGGTTTTTAGATTTTGTTTTATTATACAACGATTATTACGATATTTTATAGTTTTATACAATTTATGCCAGAAAAACGAGAGAGAGTGTGTGAGGGAGTCGATGTTTTGTACTATAAACAATTGCGTGTAAAATCGTGTAAAAGAGAATTTATAAATACAATAAAAAATAGAAAAACTTGTTAAAAAGAGAATGCTTGGATTGCTTGTCCTGCTGCAGCAGCAGCATTGTCAAAGGTCATGTGTCATGGGTCATGGGTTATGGTTTACCTAAAGCTACGAGTCTAAATGCATTAGCACTGCCGTCTAACATGAGGAAGAAGGTACATTTGCAGCCCCAGCAGGATCTGGGGCCTCCTCCTGGCCCAAATCCATTAAAACTAAATCCTCTTTGGCGGGGAAATCCACGAGCACAGTGATGCCAATCTTGTTGTCCGGCAGCAGGGGCGTCTCCTCCAGGTAGCCGAACCAGTAGATGATCATTCCTGGGCCAAAACTGCAAAGAAATCAAGTGGAAACTATAAATTTTGAAGGCATTTGAAGAGTTTTGAATGCCCACCGATTGCAGTAGCTTTGGAGCTGCTGCTGAATGTTGTACTTGTGGCTCTTGGGATCCCCAAAGTTGGCCTTGCTCTCGATCCAGTTGATCACCGCGCCCTTGTACAGGAAGGGCACTATCATCTTGATGTCGGGCGTCTTGTCGTAGCCCATGCGCCGCAGGTCCTGCTCGTCGTAAAAGTGTATGCCCGCCGCCTTGGCCATGGTTTTCAGCTGCAGCTCGTACTCCTCGCCAATGAGGCGACGCCGCAGGTCCGTGATGGGGCCCTCCTGATTGTCGCTGACCAGGCACTGCTGCACGGCGGCCGCCAAGCGGGCATCCTCGATCAAATGCGGATGCTTGAGCAGGCGCGAGATGTGCGAGCGTAGGCGGACGTGGAACTTCTCCTGCAGCAGCAGCCGGCACAGGGCCACCGGGTTCATGCCCTCCGCACAGGCCATGCGTATCAGCAGGGCATTGTCGTACATGTCCTTTTGATCCTCGTAACTGGGAGGGGAAGAAACATGCCTTGATTATAGGGATATGCTTTGACGGGACTGCTAAGCCTGGCTCACGCTTTGAGGAGCATCTTGCCCCGCTGATCGTGCTTCCAGTGCTGTCCGCGGGCCCTGTGAAAGAGCTCCGCCTGCAGGATGCAGGTCAGGGCCTTGGGATCGACGTGCGGAAAGTAGCGATTCCTCAGCTCCAGCTCGCAATCGATGGCCAGGCCGTGGTAGCCGTTGACAAACTGACAGATTCGCGAGTAGAGCACGCTGTTGAGGACCTTCAGCTTTTTGGGGGCAGGAGCGGCGGCGGAGTCCGCATATTGGGCCATTTTTTGGGGCCGAAAACCGAAGGAGTTTCACACAATTGGGATTGAGGCGCCAGAATAAACAGCTGCTTGACGAGCTGCCAGACGGTGTCAGAAAATCGATAACGATAACAAAGGCAGCGCGTCAATTTAAGTGGTGTAAAAGGCAGAAACATTTATAAATTTCTTATTTTACTCTAACTTAACTAAATTTAATGTAAAACGCTAACAAGCTCGGCGCTTTATTTTAAACAGTTTTTTTAGAGTATTACAACGCATTAAAATATATTTATTATTTGATTTTCTTTATTAGCTCGTGGTGTACAATCAAGTTTCACATATTTAGGGATAAATAAACCTTAAAACCCAAACTAAGATACAAACTAAATAAAAATTCAAACAGATAGTTGAAAAGACTGTATGTAAATCCACAAGTTAACTTCTTTGACAAAAGCGTAGATATTAGGCGATTGAAAAGGCATCACATCCAATAGGCATAATCCTCAATGAGGTTGAAGATTCTTCATAGATTAAAAAACAAATTTAGATACAATGCTACTATTCCAATAATGCAAACCTTAAGAACATTTTTTAAATGGTTGTATGACAGATTGCAAATAAAAATTCGGAGAGAATAAAAAACCTGCTCCCCGATAACGATAACTATCTAGGAGCGCAATCTTAAACCCACAAACCCAAACACAGTAAAACTTCCCAAACTTTGTTGAAGATATATTTTATTTATATATCCTTACACTTAGCACGGGTTTACGATCCAATTTCACATGTTCAACACTTTGCTATTTTAGATGTAATGCATTTACTTGCTTTTTTTTTAACCATTCAATAGAACGCCAAATGGTTGTGGTTATTCTTTGCATAGTGTCTGGCTTTTGTGTGTTCAGTGTCCCTTAGCCTAGGAATATAAATAAGCTGGTTTGTTTTCGGTTTTTTAGGTTTGTAAATGCTATTCTTATTTATCATTTGGAAGCAAAGTCTTAGCCACTTGCTCGGTTCAACAACAGTTTATAAAATAATTACAAATGTGCTCGGAAAACAATAAACTAAATGAGATACTGAGGCGTACAATAAATAATTAATTTGGAAAATAAATAAATGTTGGTGTGTAAAAATGCAACAAACGAAATAAGTTGTTATCGAGAGACTCGTTTTCTTTTTTTTTTTGTTTGTCGGCTTAGCAATAATTTCGAATTTGTTCTCTCGGGCCGGAGGGTCAAACTTGGTTCAACAATAAATCTATCTTTTTTTTTTCTTTCAAACGTGACCTCTTCCCGGCTCAAAAGATTCACAGACTTAACATCTACGAGTAACAATATTAAAAGGTATAGGCCTTACAGCTAGACGTAAACGTTAAGAGTAATTGTTAATTTTACTATTGAAATGTTTTGGGCTAACCTTAGACTTTGTTCATTGTAAGTATATTTTCTTAATGTTTTTCGTTTGTGTGTGCTTTCCTTTTTCTTACGTTCTTCTTTTAAGCTTGAGAAGCTAAACATTTATATTATTATTAACGGATAGAGCTCTCGTAAATACGTTCAAGTGGGGGGAGGGTGGAAGGAAGTGACTAAAATGTAAATACAGCTTCGAGTTGGTCAATCGAAATATTGCACCGTCCTCGAAATGCATCTCTTAGGTCTACATTACGTTAATACCAAATCGTTACTTGACTTTAGAGCTCATCATAATCATATACATACGAGTACAACTAATCGCGAATTCGTTTCTAGGTTAATATTTGATTCCGTTTTGTTATTTTCGAGAGAAGGCATGGTTATGAGCTAGCGATTTCCTTGAAATTCGAACCAGCAACACTTAGATATTTGATTTTTATAAAATATATATGCATATATATATATAGAACTGCCTAGGATACATACAATCATTTATAATTACGTACGCGTGATGATGTTGATGAGTGATTGCAATTGAATGGGTTACAATGTTATATTCTAATACTATTTTTCGGGGAAAGTCTAACAAACATGCGCTTCCGCTTCTACCAAATAAACAATTAACAATTAATACATTCCGATTACGCTGCCGCACACAGGGTGCATAGAGTTGGGGGGTACAAGGGGCTGGGAATTCGGGTTGTTTCAGGGATTAGACGCTTAGTTTTGGCTTCGTTTGCAAGTATTGTTAGAAGAAATGCGGCGGCGGCAACGTTTGCGTGGGCAACGTTGACGTCGGCGGGTGAGGCTCCCATCAGACAACAGAATCCTTGCGTATCCTGCATTCGGTTAGCATGTATCGGAATCGGGGAAAGAAATTCAAATAGAGATAGAAAGGGGAAGAGACAAGACAACACAACAGGTTCGTTAAAAATTAAGTGTTTCGCTTCAGGCGGAGGCAGTCGTCGGCTGCTTGAAACTGTTTTCGCACCACATATAATTCTCAGTCTGAGGTGCCCGCATCACGCCCACGCCGCCGCCCAGCCGCCGATAGTTCATGCATCCGCACAGGCGCCACTGGTTCGTCTCCGGGTCGTACACCTCGATGGTCTTCAAGTATGCGGAGCCATCGAAGCCGCCCACGGCGTACAGCTGTCCGTTTACCACGGCCAGGCCCACCTGCAAAGAGAAAAGCCAAATGTTATAGGGGGTTCCCCCTCAACAGCAACACCCATACTCACCCCACTGCGTCGCGAGGTCATGGCCACAATGGGGCTCCAGGTGTTTGTGAGTGGATTGTAGCGTTCGGCGGACGAGAGCTCCATGCAATCGTCCCGCCCGCCTACGGCATAAATGTAATTGTTGAACACGGCACAGCCCAAATGCTTGCGTCGCGTGGACATCGGGCTGACGGCCACCCATTTGTTGTGTCTGTCGGGCACATAATAAAGAAATTATCTACTAAAATACGATGGGAGATCTTGTGAAACCCACCTGGGATCGTAACGCTCCACAGTGTTCAAGGGGCACTGACCGTCGGAGCCGCCAATGGCGTAGAGGAAACCCCCCAACACCGCCACTGCGACGCCCAGACGTCGCGTGGTCATGGGCGCCACCTTGGACCACTTGTTCTCCTTGGGATCGTAGCGTTCCACGTGATTCAAGCACTGAACGCCATCCTGGCCGCCCACCGCATACAGAAAACCATCCAGCACGGCCACGCCCACGCTGGTGCGGCAGGAAGTGGTGGGTGCAACGTCGCAGGACCATTGGTTCGTCTGCGGATCGTAGCGCTCGATGCTGTTCAGGTAGCTCTGTCCATCGTGGCCCCCCACCGCGTACAGCAGGTCATTGAGCACGGCCACGCCCACGCCGCAGCGTCGCTTGCTCATGGGAGCCACCATTTTCCAGTCGTTGGTCTGCGGATCGAAGCGCTCGACAGAGGCGATGGCATCGCCAGAGCACCATCCGCCCACGGCGAACAGGACCTCACCGCGTCGCGTGGGCTTGCGCGGACGAGTGCGCGGTCCCTGCATCAGCGGACGCTCCTGCGGCAACAGCAGATAGTTCTTGGCCTCGTCCACCAGATCCCGGCAGGCCTCGTCGCTGCGCACGAGCAGATCGGATCCCACGGTGCCGACCAGGAACTTTGGCGATAAAAGCGGCAGGCGGACGTGTTGGAGGACCTACGAAAAGGAGACTCATGTTAGTTCTATCTGGCACTTCAATGGTTTACAAGCTTTTATATCACTTGTGCCAGGTGCTGGCGGCGCTCGGCCACATTGTACTTGAGCCAGGACATGACCGCATTGAAGACCTGCTCCTCGGAGCGCACATTGAGCTCATCACTGCATATGATGTCCACCAGCTGGCCGACGGGTAGCAGGAGGAACTCCTCGCTCTCCATCACCTCCTGGAAGTTGTGCTGCGTGAACTTGTCGGCTATGCGGAGCAGTTCCCGGCACGAGTGCGTGTCGGCAAAGGCGCGTATGCCCAGGCAGTTGGTGGGGTCCAGCTGCCGCTTGAGAAACTCGCAGCAGATGTCCTGGATCTCCACCAATTGCAGGAGACAGGCGGCCGGCAGGAGGGTCTGCACATTCGACTCCTCGACTATGATGTGGGCGGTGTAGCAAAAGTCAATCAGCAGCTCCATGGCGTTCTCGTCGATGTCGCGTATGGTGACCTCCGTTTGGCGCGACTCCTCCAGCTCCCCGGTGAACATGGCACAGAAGTAGCTGCTGCAGGCCGAGAGAATGACCCGGTGGGCGAATATCTTTCGCCCCCCAACGTTGAGCACCACGTCGCAGAGTTCGCGATGCCGGCGCAGCATGTTCAGCTCGGACAGCGTGACCTTGGGATGCTTCTCCGATGTGTGAGAGAGTCGTGCGGGCGACGGCGGACGGTCGAGGCCTGTGGTGCCGCCGGCGGAGCCAACACCGGGGGCGGAGCTACCGCCCGTGCCGGCGATCGAGGGGCCGCCCCCGTTGCCGCCCCCACCGGCGCCCACGCCCCCAGCGCCCCCGGCGCCTGTGGAGCCCGGTAGGTCGCCCATTCTGTTCGCTGCTAAACGCAGCGGGCCGGAAGCAACCCAACCCCACACGGCGTCTATCTGCGGATGAAAAAAAAAAGGATTTGACAGTCAAAAAGAGGTTTATAAAATGTGGTTAGACTTCTGGAAGCATTCTGTGGTTGGAGAATGGGGCAAAAAATATGGTACCAAAGTGTATGAGGGCGTCCAGAAGGTTTCTAGAGTTAGGAATTACTATTTTATAGTCAAAAAGAGGGTTACAAATGCTGTAAGAAAACATCCACAAGGTTTATCATAAAAAATGTCACCCATCTTAGGATCCTTGGAACCTAAGCTTACATCTGCGAGCAAGCTTAAAATCTCTAGAAGACCGAATGGATCTTAGGGATAAAAAGGTTTCAAGGGCGTGAAAACATCACAAACATTTACTTGATTAAAGGATTGAGTTTTGGCATTTAAAGGGTTGCTGAAATGCATTTTCTTACATATTTTATAAGCTTTCAACTTTATAAACAACTTGATTACTCGATTTCTAACTAATTTGCCCTTAAAAATGATTAATTATTATTTTGGGATTATTTTTAGACATCTCTCAAAGCACTTAACAATTTTGAATGTTATGAAAACTAGAAATCAAAAAAACTATTTGATCGATTCACTTAGAGATTTTATATTTTATCTTTTTAAATATACACTTGAAAAAATGCAGAAATAAAGCAATTTTTGGGAAAGTTCTTGGCCTAAAATACATGCACTTTAATTATCTAAAGAAAACCCCTTTTTTTTAAAGAAAACCTGTGCTGTAATTACTAAAAGTAATGAACACATGAATTGTTTTTAATGGAGAAGTGTTTTGGAGAGTTCCCTGACGTCTAAAAATTAAAATATCTATCTAAATTTCCGTATTTTTAGAGTCTTTTAAAGACCCAAATATGACAAGAGAATGCGCTGAAAATCACTCGAATTTTCACGCCGTCTGTGTGGTGTAACCCCTTAAAATGTAAATTTAAGGGGCTATACTTTGTTGGTTAATTGTTTGTCCAAGAGAAAATTATTGAAAATTTTAAATATAATCTCATAATGCAGAAATTAAGGCCCTATTTTGTTTTTGTTTTTTTTAGGTATATTTTCTATATATGCGTATATATTTTTTTTAGAGATTAACACACTTTTGACCGCCCTTGGACCAGAAAACAATTGCGGAAAACTTCACAGCACAGTCACATAAATTAGCTTAGTTGCAGTAACCACTGTGCAGACTTTTATCGTTGTTTTTATTTGTTAAATTGATATTTTGGGGGGGAAGAAAAACAGGTCCACCTCAGAGGCCCTCCCACCTACCTTTGCGTCTCTGTTCTCCACGGATACAAAGCACGTCCAGGGCCAGCTGCAGGCGGATAATTTCGAAAATGCAATCTTGCTGCTGGCTTAGGGCGACCGCATCGAAGATTTTCCTTGCGCCGAGTGCACTTTTTGGCACTCAAAATTCGCTTTTTGTGCCCTGGAAAAATCGAAACACACAATTGGTTATGCAGCCAGTGTTGCACAGTCCGTCGGTTCTCTGTGGCTGTTCTCGGCGCTGCCAGATGGCAGATGGTACTGAATTTTGTCGACTTATTCCGCAACTAGTGGTATTTTGTCGCGTTGCTTGGGTAAAAAAAATACTGCAGCAGTGCATGTACATTTACTAAACTATTTTCAATAGACCATGCAGATATTATATAGAAATCGGACATCATTCAGGTTTTATAAAGAAATCGGCTATTTTCATTTTATGGAGTTTCGTTTTAAAAAATAAGCGAACCAAAAACTTACATGTCTACCTTTTCCTGGGTATGTTATACGATTATAATGCATTTTTGTATCATACATTTTTTATTAAAATCTAATTTATCCTAAATTTATATACTTTTTTATCATTCAGTTTGAAATATTATGGAAATAATATAATTCTACATAATACAAAGGTTTTTGATAATCCACAAGAATAAATTAGTGGGAAAAAAATTCAAGAGAAGATAACCGTCAACTATATAATTGCTTATTTTGTACTTACGTTTGTATTTATTTATCATTTGCTTTTTTGGGATTTTATAAGCCAGAAAACACAGGCCAAAAAACATTTCTTTAATGAACGAATAATGCGATAAGCTTAGGTTTAGATTTTTTTTTTTATTTTTGTTGCCAAAAATAAATTTGCAAGTTTTTATGACTTTTAAAACAAAGGAATCAGATAAATCGTAAAGGTAGCGAGAGCTATTGCACTGGTAATTAATTGAATGCTTGATTTATGACATTATAATCTTGAGAAATTGCCACATGAATATAAACATTTGCTTATTTTCATTTATTGACTAGTAGACTTTTATATGTTATTTTTGTTAGATGAGTTTGCTTCCGTTAGACAACTCTGCTATAAAATATGTCAAAAAATTGCATTGAGTCCTCTAAAAATCGTAATAAAATCGTAATTTATTTAATTATTCCCGCCAAATGTCTGGGGGGGACTGGTCTGAAAGAGGTGCTCTAGATTTGAAGAAAACATGCGGAACGACTTTGGCCCCCCTTGCTGGTTCAATTTGCGCAACGCAGTTTCCGCGCTGGCTTGGAGGGGAAAGAGAGAGCGAAAAACTGGGTGGCATCACCGGCCGGACGACCACCGCTGGGCATCGAAGTGTCTCCCACCACTAAACCACTCGAGAGGCGACTTATTTTCTATACGCGACGCGGACGAGGAAGCAAGATTTTCCAAGAGCGGTGGACGCCATCACAGGCAGAAGAAATAGTGCAAAATAGTTTCTAATTTAAGTGGTACGTGTAAATAGATGCAACCGGAGTGGGGCCCGCGTGCGAAGGCCAAGAGAAAAGCGAGTGAAAAGTGCGAGAAATCCAAAGTAAAAAGCGTAATTGTGTGTGGGCAAATAGTGTTTGCATAGAAGAAAACGAGGAAAAAAAGAAAAGAAAAAAAAGGGAAGAGAAGAGAAGAGAAAAATTGGAACGGACTCGTTTGTTTTTTTATTTTGTATGTGGATGGCTCTCTGCAGCAACAAAAACAACACCAAAAACGTAAATAACAAATACAACGCCAGCCACAAAATCGGAAAAGCAACAAAGGCAAGAAGAGCAATAACAAATGCAGAAGAAAATGCTAAAGAAGCTGAAAAGCGAGAACAGAGAACAATAGCAGCAAAGAATAGCAGGGCGAGGAGAGAATGCAAAGTAAAAGCAATAAATGCATCAGACAGAGTACAACAAATACAATTGCATTGGAAGCTGAAATTTGTGCGACAAAAGCAAATAACCGAAAACACTTGGCAGCCATATTTACTACAAAAGCAACAACATCAACAGCAGCAGCAACAACAACTGCGTTGTAAAAATACGTGACAAAAAAACGCTTGCCACACATAAACACACACACACACACGCAAGCATACACACTCGCAATACACTCACACGCTCGCAAGCGAAGGAGAGAGACAGCGCCAGAGAGAGAGAGAGAGAGAGAGCGAGGATAAACGAGAGGGGAAACGTGACGAAAAGGAAAGACAGCAAGAGGAGAGCGAAAGAGAGGAAGAGGCAATTGTGATTTAACAAACAAACAAGAAATATTTTCGCAAAAAACAACAACAAAAGAGACAAAAGACAAATACGAACCAAAAAGCAAAAACCAATAAAGTGTATTACATAAATAAACAGAGATATCGAAATATTATGGAAATAGCCGCCGCCACCGTCGCCACCTCCTCCTCCGCCTCCGCCTCTGTCAGCGTCAACGTCGTCAGCGGCAAGGAGAACGATAACGGTAAGCCCGCTCCCGAGGATTGATAAGCTCGGCTCGCAGAGAACCCCCTCCCCCTTCCCCCAAAACCTCCCACAATCCTACAAACTCACATGGCACCCCCTACCCCCCCACACACTGGCAACACCAAAGCAAAAACAACACACCNGGGAAAGAGCACAGGGCAGCCTCGATAATAAGGGAAACATTGTAGGGTGGTTTTTTAAGTAGTAACTTTCAAGTGGTTATTCCTTTTTATTTCTTAAGTTCTTATTCCTTGTCCCTTACTGACAACCTTTTTCTGCTTGCTGAAAGGGTACAGGACTGCCTCACTAATATAAAACATTGTAGGGTAGTCTTTCAAGAATTGCCATTCAAGCTGCTATTCTTTGGATTTGACTGATAACCTCCCTAGATCTCTATTTTAGTGCAATCTTGTTAAACTGGATCTTTATTTTATTTAAGAGGGGGTACTTGATATCCCATTGTAGGCTAGGCTTTCATGGGAACACTTGCAAGATTGTTATTTAACCGATAACCTTTAATGGGGTTATAGATCTTTATTTTACTCGACGGAGTACAGCGCAGCCTCGGTAATGCGAAAAATGAAAAGGACGGCTTTCAAAAATTAACTCCTAAGTTGCTATTCTTGTAGATCTGTGCAGAAATACAATTTTCAGATCTATTACTTTGTATAACTCCTTAAAAATATATTCATTTTACTAAATTTTATGAAAATATTACAAAAAATAACAGTTTAGGAGAGTGTTGCTATTGTAATTCTTGGAATATAGTGCGAAATCTATAAATCTGTTGAAATGCAGGATAATAACTTGGAACTATATTTACTTTACCATAGTAAAACCTGTTTTATTCATTCAGGGGAGCCTCTCTAATATTTACAACTGAAAAATGTCATGACGCACAACTATAGGTGGAAGGAAAGATAATACACATTTACTTAACCTTTGAAATCCACTAAAAATGAAATGATATTACGCCAAAAAAAAGATTAGGCAAGTGGCTTTAATTTTATAATTTATTCAGAGTAAAAGCTGAAAATTCAAAGGGCAAGGCATAACAGCTGAATATTCATATTAACTTATATCAATATTTGCTAACCACAAAAATAACGCAAAGGTCGCTTTGATTTTACAGAAATACAGCTCAACTGGAGGCCAAAGAGTAATAACTTTTAAATCAATATTTGCGGTCGGGCCTACGTGATTAGGGTCACATATAGTAGGCAAGGGCGCCAAAATATTGTAGTTTACTGTTAAATATATTGTAGTTTTTGTCATTTTTTCAACAAGAATAATTGAAAATAATGATACGGGTTGTATAATTCAAAAGAATATTAAAATATGAAAAAAAAAACTGTTGCAAAATACCGCTAATAACTGGAAACATTTAATATTTATTTGCTAATTTAATCTACTAAACAATACTAAACCTAATGACCCCAAAACATGGGTTTTTTCCTACAGTCCACTAGAACTATATACGTATGTATGTTATGTATTTCGTGATTTGACCCAAGATACTTTTTCATGTGAAGCTATGAGTCATATCATAATGTGACGAAATAGTTTCCTAACCCGAAACTATTAGCTTCGAATGTGTAATACCATAAAAAGTCACCCTAAAATAGAAGTATAAATTCCGATAACAGTGCCACAAGATGCCACCGCCACCCTAGGGGATGTTGACTGTATCACCGGGTACACACATTTTCCCAGGCCAGTGCATGTGCATGTGCATGTTGCAACACTTTTCGGTTTTCAGTTTTCAGTTTTCATTGGGGAGGTCGCTGAACTGGCTCTTCGGTGGATGTGTTGTTGCTGTTTCCTCGATTGTTTTTAGAGGCCGCACGACAGCATTCGCAATCGCGCAATAGCAATAGTTTTTTTTCTTTGTTTTTTTTTGCCGTTTGCCCAGCTATTTGTTGTTGCGCAATTGGCAGGGCAGATCATTGGCCAGGCGATAACGATTACTCAGCGTTTTTGTTTGTTTTTCCTCAAGGTACTCGCTCCCTCCCATCACAGTTTCCCAACGGGAGAGACAGCTTGGCAACTAAACAAATTGTTGAACTTTTATGTTTCTATAACTTTTAGGTTGCAATCTCAATTTATAGACTGTTTGCCTTATCTTTGAGCATTTATAACGATGGCAAGCAATCGATTTTTATGGTCTGATAGGGCACCATAAAGTTATCGTCACCATTACCGATCTTGACGGCATTTACATTAAAATTAGACAATGCTACAACTAGACTTCTGCATGGATGTATTCATCTGTAGCATGACAGTTATGTACAGTAGTGAGTTCATAAAATACTGCACTCATTCTTTACTACTGTACAGTATTCTATATGCCAGAAGACGATGGCACAACCTTTTCAGGGTACTCACTTTGAGTGAGTGCAGTATATGGTTGTACTCTTGTTTTTTGTAACAAAGTTTATGTGTTGTTTCATATGTTTTTGACGTTATTTAGTGCCAAAAACACAGAGTAAGAAGTATCGGTTAGAAGTATACAATCTATACAAAACCCTGTACAGTGTTGACTACTCCACTCCAATTTTGCTGTACAACTATGGAATACTACCCCGCTCACTTATACTCTGCAGAAAAAAAGTGTGCCCACTTCTAGAATAGGTGATTCATTTGCCGTTTTGGATGCATTCATGCAGAAGTCTATAGAGCACCGTAAAATTATCGGTACCATTAACGTTCTTGACAGCATTTACATTAAAATTAGACAATGCTTACAAACGTATATTTGGCCATGACAAAATCACCAAGTCTACAGACAATTTGAAGGTGCGAGCGGGTATTATTTAGCGCTATATGTGAGGCAGTATCAGGCAGTACAAGAGTTATGGGGAAACAGAAAACATTGAGTGCCTTTGACACCATTCAGGGTCGACCAAAAAAGTGAAATCGGCCCATCCGACAAGAAATAGATATCTCTCGACGGTTTCGAGGGTGTTTTTTTTGCCTTGTCTATTATTTTCCCGCTCTTGTTTTTGTTTTTTGCTTATCTGACAAGTGGTGTGCTTGTTTGCCTTCTTTATTATACCTTTTGTTTTTCTTGCTGTTTCTATTTTCAAGTCAACAATCTGACGCTGCTCGCCTCGCTGACGTTACAAAAAGTGCTGAACATCAAGAGTGCGAGCAGCAATAGCAACAGCCACCGCAGCACCGACATCAAAATCCAACATCAGCAGCAGCTACTACGCAACCTCGATAAGAAGAAAAGCGAGAATGATGTGCTAAGTGAATTGCTCAAAAATGGAGCAGTTTTCACCAAGACCCCTCCCATCGCCATTGCCCAGGCCAAGAAGCAGCAGCATCAGCAGCAGCAGCAGCAACATCATCAGCAACAGCAGCAGCAGCAGCAACAACATCAACGCAGTGCACAGAAACAACGCCTCAACTCATCCATATCATCGACCAACTCATCGACATCCACCAACTCCTCGTACGGCAGCTCCTCGGACGATGCAGCAACCACGATTGCCGCAAACTCGCTGCCACATGCAACTGCAACAGCAACAGCCACAGCAACGACAACAACCACTAAGGCGTCCAGCATTAAATTGCCAGAGAAATCGAAAATTCCGTCCGATATACTTGATGATCTGGCCAGTCGATTTATAATCAATGTACCGGACATGGAGCTTAACAATCTAATACGAATCTGTTTCCAAATCGAGTTGGCCCATTGGTTTTATTTGGACTTTTTCTGTGCCCCCGAGGTGGCAAGCGACGATGCTGCGGATGTCCAGAAGAAAAATGCGAGCAACCAATGCAAGTTGCCGGTGGTGGGCATCAAGCAGTTTGCCATGCAATTGTTCCAAGTGAGTTTTATCCAAGAAAATAACTTGAATTTCCATACTAATTTCTAATTTACCCCCTGCCATGCACAGCACATTCCCTTTTTGAACAAGCACTTTGGCACTGTGGATCAGATTCTGGCCGAATGGAAGAACTACAAGCTGTCGGTGCCGACATATGGAGCTATACTGGTGTCCGAGGACTACAATAGCTGTCTGCTAGTGCAGTCCTACTTTGCGCGCAACTCCTGGGGCTTTCCCAAGGGCAAGATCAATGAGAACGAGGATCCGGCACACTGTGCCACCAGAGAGGTAAGTCGCGGAACGCGAGAGCGGGTCGAGTGGAAATGGGTAAACGTTTTGCGTTGACAGGTTTACGAGGAGACCGGCTTCGACATCACAGACATCATCGATGCCAATGACTACATCGAGGCGTTCATTAACTACCAGTACACGCGGCTGTATGTTGTGCGCAATGTGCCCCTGGACACGGTGTTCGTGCCCCGCACCCGCAACGAGATCAGGTGCTGCGAATGGTTCCGAATCGACTCGCTGCCGGTGAACAAGAACGATGCCGTGTCGAAGGCCAAGCTGGGCAAGAATGCCAATTCCTTTTTCATGATCATACCGTTTGTGAAGCGCCTCAAGCGCTGGGTGAGCGATCGCAAGGCCGGAATCGAACCGCGTCGCCGCAAATGCTCCGGCCAACAGTCGCCGAACGCGTCGTCGCCGACAAATCTAAACGGCAGCGCCAAGAAGGATGCATCGAGGGTGAAGAACGGCTCGCGTCGCCAGAGGCACAAGTCGATGGGTGACCTGGATGGCGTCAAGTTGAACAATCTCAATGGCAAGCCGGGAGCGGGTGCGGGTGCGGGTACGGGAGTAGCGGCTCCTGCCTCGGCAGCGGCGGCCATCAAGACGATGAACATCTGCAATAGCAATGGGAAACGCAATAAACAAAACGCGGCTGCGGGCAGCAATCAATCAACGCCACTGACCACAGTGTCGGCGGCTTCAAACGGCGGCGGAGGAGCCGGTGGTGCTGTCATCTCCTCGAAGCGTCAGCTGTTCCATAGCCAAAGTCAGAACGATACGCAGCAGTCGGCGAGCAACGAGAAGGTAAGCTTGAGCCCCAAACCAAAAGTCTTGCATCTAAGCGAGCGCCTGTCTTTGGTTTCTCAGCAGATTGTTAGCTCCTTCGATTTGATACGCAAGGAGAAGCAGCAACAATTCAAGGCAGCCAAGGCGCAGAAGCAGCAGCTGCAGCAGCAACAACAGCAGCAGCAACAGCAACAGCAGAGATCACGAACCATGTCCCAAAGCGAGAAGCAAAACACACCACAGCAGCTGCAGCTTCAACCAGTTAATCAAGTTTTGGGACAACAGCAGCAGCCCACTACGGGCATGGATCTGATAGCCATGCTATCGGCAGCGGCCGCAGCGCAGAGAACACCGAAAAGCGAGCAGCAGCAGCAACAGCAACAGCAGCTGCAGCAACGTCCGCGGCCAGCTTCGGTGTCGCTGAATTTAGAGGCAAGTAGTGTGGCCATGCCATTAGCTACTGAGTCACAGGACATGCACAAGCTGCAGCGCATGGCCTCGGGCACCAATTTGAGGATTCTGAAGCGGGCACAGTCGCAGCAGCCGCAGCAACAACAGTTACAGCTACAGCAACATCAACAGCTACAGCAGCAGCAACTTGGCGCCGACTTTACGCCAAACTTCAATTCGTGGACGAATTTCTCATTCACCAAAAACTTCATAGCAAACGTGTTTTGCTAAATCTTCCTTTTCGAACCAAAATCTTCCCTTCGATATTCTCAATGAATGCATTTCCCCAGCAAAAGACCAGGTTATAGGGAACTCTATTACCATTTCGAGACAAATTTTGCATACTCTGTAGAGCTAGGGCAACAGAAAAACGAAACTTTGGAGACTTGAGGGTGAAAGAAACCATGCCAATTGCATTTAACAAGTTCATTTGTTATAAAACTAACACTACAACTACCAACACTTTTTAGACAACTAATCATGTCTAGTCCTAGGCTTTGGAGACTACGTACACGTACACAAGCATAAAAGTAAAGTTTCCTGATCTCTCAACCGGAGATTTGACTTTTCCAAACAGATATTCTACATTAGGGAACCGTAAGCACACTCAAACTAAAAACTTGAATGCGATAAATTGACTAAGACATTTTTAAAACGACAAAGAATAAGATTTTCATACCAAAAACTTAAAGAAAACGAAACAAAAAGAGGAAACGAAAATGAAAATGAAACGAAACGAAATGAAACAAAAACGCGAGTCTTCCGCTCAGCACATGTGTAAAGTAATATTTTTTATAAACACTCCAATCGCTGTTCGAACTTTAACAACCATTTGAGAACAGATTGAGTATTGAGTATAATTATGTTAGAGTCCCCCTTCTGTATAAGCTAAAAAACAAAGAGAGTTTGTTGTGAGCCAAGTGAACCAAGAGCCTACTTCGAGCCGCGTGCTCGCCGTTTGAACGTATTTTTAGACAAACAAAAACCAACAAACTAAACCTAAACTTAACTAAAGCGTAGCTTTAACTCGCCCAACACACGGATCGTGTCTTGCTTTTATTTCAAAGTCAAAGTCCCTTTGGTGACAAACGAGAACAAGATCAAGAAAAGGACACAACGCTTCTGCGGGCATTAACGAGATGAGATCAGATGAGATGAGATGAGAAGCGATGTACACTTTCTGGGCCGTTTTACTTACTGCCCGCCCCCCACCTAAGAATGAGTAAATGAGATATAGAGATGTGTAAGAGAGAATACAAATAATAACAATGTAAATAATTAAATTGTGATATAGTATTTCTTAGCACAATTGTGATCTTAACAAGAACGGCTGGCAACTAAAAAACAAAACTTTTATATGAGTGAAACCCTCCCCCTCTCCCCCACATTTTATTCGAATCAAAAAAGGCCCCCAAAAATACACAGAAGAAAGACCGTTGAGTAGCACTTTCCCGCCCGGGGCAAAAAAATATATATCAGGCATATCTTCAGCAGCACAATGTTTCAATGTCAATTTTTGTGACAACTTGGGAAGTGTGAAAAGAGAGAATAATAAACAAATATTTAACGAATTTAAATTAGTTTAAAATTGTATGCTTAAAATGTCTTCAAAAGCGAACAATTTGTACTATATACACATTACACATACGCATGTAAAGTATTTAATTGATTTGTAATGTTACGACAACCACAAGCCGACAGACAGAGGTATATATATTTTTGTGAGCCATTAGTGCGTAAGTACGAGGGAGAGATGATGCCTTTAAGAAATGTTTAGTCTTTTGATAACCAGGCGTAGAGTTCGTTAAGGTTTTCTACCGAGCCAAGTTTCCTATAATTCGTAACTGACTTTCCCAATAATCGTAGTCTCCAATGAGTGAAAAAGTTGCCTATTAGCGTATGTATATCTTTAGACTAAGCTGAAAACAAATCAACAATGTCTCCAAGGTAGGAATCTCAGAGTTGACAAGTCAAAAACCGTATAGAAGTTCCCTATAACATGGTTTTTTTATTACCATGTTTTTTTATAATTCAGTCGTAGTTCTCTTCCTATAACTTTAAAACTTTAACTTTGAACAAACAACCAAAACAAAGAAATTTGCATTTGCCTTAGAACTTTTACTTTTGACTTTTAAAGCTTTTTGAAAAGCCATATTAATTTGTATTTTATATGTTAACATTTTGAGATGCAAATTTGTTTTAAACACTTCTTTTTAAATGCAACTTGGATTATATTTTTTGTACAACCAAAAACTTGTATAGTTTTACTTTTATTTGTTGGAGCCAGCTTGAATCTGGTTCCAACTTCCCCCTAGACAAATGCCTAGAGAAATTTGCAATACTTTTTGTTTTTAAAATCATTTTATTACAATTTTTAAAAACCTTACACTAATTTCAATAGACATTTGTCTAGGCAACGCAACAAAGCAAACATCAACTTATCCAGCAAGCAATGAATATCAAACTACGAACAAGAACAACATTGTTTACACAGCTTGAAGTATTGAAAATTAAAAGAAAACCAAATTAAATATTGTACAATTTCGTTGTGAAAAGAATCAAACAAAAGCAAAATGAAAAATATCAGCTACAGATGAATTGAAAACTTATCGATGACTCAATTATTTGTTCACCCCCCCACATCGAAAACCCCACTCATTTCCATTAATTTGTTGTGATCATCAATAGCATAGCAATAAATATTCTTAGTTTGAGGGCTACCGGAACAATAATCCACGACATTTTGTTAATTTAAGTGAAATCTGGATAAATTCGGACTTGATTGAAATTAAGATCTTGCCAACATCACCCTACCAGGGTCGATCCGAATAAATACTCCTCTTCAAACTAAATTGTGCTATGCAATACCACCTCATCCATTAAATCATTAAAAACGAAACGAAAAAAAAAAAAAACTAAGAACGTCCAACAAAAAATTAAGGGTGTGAATACACCAGAATACGTTGCTTCAAACAAAAATTCAAAATGCACTAAACCAAAAGCAATTTGACGAAAAATACAAGTGTTCGAATTCTGATTGTACATTCATTCTTGTGTATGCACGTCCTTGAAAATCATAAGATATCAAAAGTAATGAAAACAATTTGTAGAATTTAATGCCAAATCAACCAAATACAAACAGAAAAGTTAAATTTTCCAATCAAGAACAATTGTAATGTAAAGATTATCAAAATAACTAATTTGTGTGGCAATATCTATTTCAAATATTTTCCCCCCAAAATTTCCGGCAATAAATTGGTGTACCAAGTTTTAATGTCGCATTTTTATTTATGGGTGGTGGGAGTATGTGTTTCATTGGGGAAGGAACCACAATATAATAATGGGATTCCAAAAATAGGATAAAACATCGGTAAGTTAAGATTTACAAATATTTTGATTGTCCTTAAATTTTGAAAAGGGAATGGGAATAGTTTTAAAGTCGCGCACAATATGTGTGTATGTGTACATCGGCCAGTCCATTGAATGAACTGGTTCGATACACAAGACAAGCTGTTATTAATCGAAGTTTTATATTAACATCATCAATCAATGTTTCAATGTTTAATTATTAACATCATAAAAGTTTCTTCTGTCTTTTTTTAATGTATATATTTTAATAAATTTAAAGCAAAAGCCATTAATCGTTTAATTTCAAGTTGCCTTCACATTGGACAGCAATCGATAGCAGCCCCTTAAAAGCTGCGATAACATCGAATTATTATTTAATCGAAAATATCGTCATCATCTGTCAACTCGTTTTCATTGCATTCACGCATTTTGTCTCCTATTTGGAATTAATTAATGTCGGAAAATGCTGTGCAAACTCTGCAAGAACAACAACGGCATTGAATGCGATCTTGAGGAGTCGAAGTTTAAGTCGGCCAACCAGCTCCTGCAACGTCTCTTTGAGAGCTACCAAATCGATGTAGGCAAAACTAAATTGAGATTTTCCATGACAAATGCAAATACATCCGAATATCTTTTTAGTTATCCGTTCTGAGCGAGGAGTCCTGCATCTGCGAAACCTGCCTTGATGATGTTGTGCACCTTGGCAAAGCCCTCGATAAGTGGAGCACGGCACAGTGGGCGCTGCAGGACAAACCCCTAGATATCGACGATTCTGATGTGTTCCAGGTCAAGTTGGAGGACGAAGAGCGTGAGGAGGAGGGTTACGAGCAGTGGAACCCAGTGGAAGACATGCCGGATGAGATACCCGAATATGAGACGGTGAAGGAAGAGATGCCCGAGGATAAGACGTACGAGGTTGATATGCCCGAGTATAAAATGCTCAGGGCGGAGCTGCTCAAGGAAGAAATGCCCGAAGAGGAGACGCTCGTGGAAGAGACGCTCGAGGAAGAGACGGAGGAGGAAGGATTGCTCGAGGAAGAGACGTATGAGGAAGAGACGCTGGAGGAAGAGACGCTCGAGGATGAGATGTCCGAGAATGAGATCCCCGAGGATGAGATGCCTCCTGCACTAGTCGATGTCTCAACTTGCAAATTAGACGAGAAGGCAGTAGGAATGCTTGGTCCCAGGGGCTACTTTGCCGCAGGCATTGCACGGGATGGACTAGTGCTTACCAAGCTGGTGACGGACAAGACCAAGGCCGTGAAAATGCTGTGCACTTGCTGCGACCAACTGGTCGACACCCTGGCCAATATCCGGGCGCACATCAACAACCATAGACTGCGCCCGTATTTTATGTGCCGCTACTGCGGCTTGAGCTATGCAAACTCAGTGCAGTTGAGGAAACACGTATTTTTGGCAAAGCACATAGCCCAGGTCCCAAAGGACTACAAGGTGCGGGACCTGGAGTTCCGATGCCTCGAATGCGGCGACATGTTCGACAGATTCTTCGCCATCATCCGGCACGAGAACAGTGTGCACACTGCTATGGAGTTCAAGTGCCGGCTGTGCCAAACTCACTACAAGTACCGCGGATCCTTTGAAAAACACATGCGCGAACGGCATCCCAAGTTGGTCCCTCAACGGCCCGGCGAGTTCCTCTGCAAGTATCCGAACTGTCATAGCAAATTCCGGGTGTTGTCTCGCTACGAGGGGCACCTGAGAATGCACAGCGTCTTGAAGGAGTGCCGCCACGCGGGCTGCAACTTCAAATTGCAGCCCAAAAACTACAGGGCCCACATGAAAGCCCATGCGGAATTGAAGAAGAACATGAAATTCCCCATGTCAAGCGCCAGGATGGGAGAGTTCTTGGCGATAGAAAACTCCAAGCGCAACGGGCAGTTTATAAATTTGCCCAAAAAGCTAACTTTGCGGCAGGGAAAATACATACCACTCAAATAGTTTGGAAAGTCGGTTGTATTCAGACACAGTTTGTTCCATTCCAAGTCAAGATTTCTTTGCGTTATCTACAATTTAATGAATGACATATGTGTTTTAGTTTTTACAGATTTCATTGATCTTACTTGTTTAACATACTCAATTGTTGCAAGTTATAAATAAAAGATAATTCCTTATTTTGTATAATTCCAGCACTACTCAGGAATAGAGTGAAGCTTGCATGGCTCTTACACTGTATTAGCGAGTAGCCAATCTTATGTTACAATAATTGTCCACTTAGTTTTAATATTATATTAGTAAACCAAAACCATGGAGTTCCTTAAACTAAGTTAATAAACATGGAAAGTTTCCATTTGTAAAACAATCATTTGTAATCCCTTTTCCGGTTGCTTCCCACCAGCAGGGTCAGCTTCTTGGGCAGATTAATTATCGCCCCATCGGTTTTTCGTCTGGCGTACGGATCACCCTGCACCTTTTTTTGGGGATTCACCTCCACAAACTGCTGCGACGGATACGGATGCCTGCCCTCGTGCTTCTTTCTCAGATGCTTCTCGTAGTGGGCAAAGAACCGGAACCTATCGCCGCAGTTTTTGTGCTGGCATCTGTATTCCACATCCAGGTTGCGCACATCCTTGCCCCGGTACATGAAGGTGGGCCCGCCGGGTCGCGGCTTCACGTTGTGCGCGGATCTTTCGTGGCGTATGATTTCGAAGAAGCGGCGGAAGCGGATGCCGCACTCCAGGCATCGGTACTCCAGCTCGGAGATGCTGTGCCAGGCCGCACACTTCTCGGAAACGTGGCCCAGAAGGTTCTGGGTGCTGTCGAACATGCTCCCGCACACGCGACACATGCAGATGGGCCTGTGCCGCTCCTTGCCCAAGTGCTGGCGGATCTGGGCCAGGATGTCGAAGACGCGATCGCAGCAAGTGCAGAGCATTTTGATGGACTTGGTGCGGTCCTTCAGCATCCAGGTGAGCACTAGACCGTCCCTGCCCAGGCCCGCGGCAAAGAAGTCCGGCGGTTCCGCCTTGCTGGGCGATACCTCCTCGGTTTCTGATGCGGGTTCGCTCTTGATTTCCGTCAGTTCCACGGATTCCATTTGCATCTCGTCGTCGGGCCCCTCTATGAGCGATTCCTCGTCGTCGGGCCCCTCTATGACCGATCCCTCGTCCTCTAGCGCCTCGCGTTCCATCTCGAACAGCTCGGAGTCCTCCAGTTCGTCGGGATCCTCGGGCACCGCCTCCTGGGCATTGCTCCACCTGGCGAGGGTTTTGCTGAGGCTGAGAACATCGTCGAGGCAGGATTCGCAGATGAAGGAGGCACCATTCAGCACTGATACCTGCAATAGAGTTACCCCGTGGAGTGGCTGGGAAATTGAAGGATTCGCATCACTCACATCGATCTGGTAGCAGTCGAACAGATGGCGCAGAAGTTTGTTGGCCGATTTGAAACTCGTGTTCTCGATATCGCACTCAACGGCCTGGTGATTTTTGCACAATTTACACGCCGGATCCTCCGCCATTTCCACAGAATTTAGGAAAAATTCTCCCTTCCCCCAAAATTCATCGGAAAACGATTATCAAATCGCTAATATATCGATAGATACAAATTAATATAAACTCCAAATGAACCACCTCAATTGAACAAATCGATAAAGTGTTCTAGATATCGAACACTAAAAAATTAAAATTCTTGGATAAGCAATAAAACACAAATGACAAGCAAAACCGAAAATGAAATGTTATATTTTTGGCATCGCCATTTTTGTAACTACATATTTGTAGCAATCGGAGGCGAAAACGATAATGTGTCAAAGATATCGAATAGTTTAGGGGAATTATATTTTTAAGTTATTCTATCAAATTCAAATATTAATTATCCCTCTAAGTTATTAATTGAAATGCAATAATTTTAAATCGACAACTGAGAGATCAAAACACTCGCTTAGCAGTTGCGATAGGTGCCGCCTATCGATGGGCCCGGCCGATAAGCAGAATCGGGAACCAGTTCGGTTCGCATTCATCAGAACGCAAAGTACAACAAATTTTTTTCGTTGCGTGTGACGTGAAAAGTGCATATAATACTTGTTCTAATTAGTTTAAGTCTAATTTATAAAGCCCACAAAAAGCCATGGTACGTAATTGTGTATCTGCACGCGGTGTTCGGCCGGCCGATTAAATATATCCCAACATGCTGACGATGGTTTTTGTGTGCGTGTTAAGAAAGAAAAGCCGCCGCGTCACAATACAAAAGTTATGCTTCGATTTTTCACCCATTCCCGCCCCCTTATTTATGTTTCGATTTTTCTTCTGGATTCCATTCAAATTGACAACCGGATGTACAGTCGTTTGCGGAAAAGATAACGGGCCTGCTGGCGCGGCCAAACCAACAGGATCCCGTAGGACCGGAGCAGCCCTGGTACTTCAAGTATGGCAGTCGCCTTCTCGGCATCGTGGCCGCCTTCTGTAAGTCCTTCGAAAAGTTACACAAAACGACATCAAAAAGTCTCGGAAATCTCCCCAAAAAGTCCCTAAAAGCAGCCCTAGCCCCCAAGAATTAATCCTTTCACGGCCTGGCGAGAGTGCGTGCAGAAAATAGATAACATTGTGGGGCCCAAAAATATTTTGCATCGATTTTTGTGTACCACTCGTTGTTGTTGTTGTTGTTGCTGCTGTTGTTATCTATTGTGTGCAGGTGTGTACGCACGCACGCTCTCTCTCTCAGGGGCTCTCTGACATTGATAAAGGAAGAAGGAGACGATAAAGAGATAAAGAATAGAGAGCATGGATACAGAGCGGAAGGAGTCGAACAATAAAAACATTACACTGTCAAATGAAATGAGTCAAAGCTTGCAATCAAATATATCTTTGCAATTTTAACATTTAATAGTGTTTTTTAATCCCTGAAAAGCCAATACAAATTATGAAGTAAAGGAAAGCAATAAATACATTGTCTTTGCAGTTTTTTTCATATCAAATTGATTAAGGNATTGACTAAGGAATGTGAAATATTTGCTAGATTTTAATATCAAAAGAATTTGAAACGAGATTAATGCATTACTTTTTAATTTACCTCATTTTAATGCTAAATAATGTAAAATATTCGAGGTTTTGGTAAAAAACAACAACATTAAACAACCAAATTAGAAAATTGTCTTTCAATGTACCCCAAAGATATCTGAAAAATGTAAAATAGGGGTAGAAGGAAAAGATAAACAATGAAAACAGTCATTAACAAACGAACACAATTAGTCTAGGAAAGCCCTCACAAATCACTGCGAAGTTATATATATTCAAATCCTTGGCATATGCTCAATTTCTCCAAGTGCATAAAGAGGAAGACCCACAAAAAGGATACAGAAACTTGTATAACATAAGCATGTGCGCGTAAAAGCTTTTCTGCTTTTCTGTGTCAAGTTTGGCGCTCTGTGCCCTTTGTTTCCGTTTCCGCTCCCCTTTCCGCGCTTCCCCATCCGGCCCGTATCATATCAATTCTCTTTGCTGGCTCCGTCGCAATTTTCTTGTCGTTTTCTTTTATCAGCGCCCCTCGATTTCGCCTTCAATGCAGTTTTTTTTCTTCGCACCAGTTTCTATTGCAACTGATTGTGCATTTTCTTTTGTGGCCAGACACACATTTAACCTTTGACAGTGAGATGAGCTTTCGTTCAGTGAATAGATTACATTGAATTCAGGAATTCTCAATATTATGCTACCATTGAACACTGCATAATACCTTGTATATTTGCCATATAATACTCATTCCTTTGTTTTCTAGGGGACTCTGGCATTTTTCCCGCATTTTCGTATACATTTTTCTTGACTTTTCTTGTTTTCGGCAGCCTCATGGCTTTTGTTGTCCCGCAGCAAAGTGGAGGAGAAATTTCTATCAAGCAATTGTTGGGCTGCAAATAAACACGAACCACTTAAAATCAATATAAATAGCCGCCTGAATACCTCAATTAAGGGAGCGCAACTCACTCGTGCGGCTTCCACAATAAACCGGTTGCATTTCGTTTTGGGTAAAATAAAACCCAAAGTCTGTGATTAATAAATAAACTTATTGCCGGTCGCCAGAGCACAACGACTTCTTACCCAACTCGGGTCAGCAGCTGCGTTGGCTTTATGAACCGCAATAGCCTCAAAACCGGGATCGGATTTCGCAAAAAAAGAAAAAAAATCGAGTATAAACGCTGTAGTCGAGATTTCTCGACATCGAGATACCATGTACCTTTCTTCTTTATCAATTAGTTTTTCCCAAATAACAATCATATAAGTCAAATGCAAAATGGTATATGTATTGACAGTAACATTGAATATTTTTGTCAACCCTATCTTCATTGTGTATTGTCTGATCATTGTAAAACTTAAGACATGGCTAGATATTACAATTTTTATCTGTAAATAAAACGACTTTCATCTATTGGTCCAATAAGTTTGAAGATATAGTCCAATCTGCTGTAAAATATTCCGTTTTTTGAAAGTTGCAAAGGCCGACAGAGACGTGTCAAAAATTTGAAATAAAGTTACTCTGCCTGAAACAATAACACAGTAAAAGCAAAAAGAATTACACCTCTAGCTCTTACCATCTCCGAGAAGGAGGTGTTCTTACATACAGACGGACAGACAGACGGACGAACGGACATGGCTAGATCGACTCGTCTGTTGACGCTTCCTTAACCCTGTTACATACATTTGAACAAACTTAATATACCATTTGTACCTCAAGGTACTTGGTATAAAAAGCGAGAAAACACTAAACCAAATTCATAAAATAAACAACAGCTGAAAGCAGAAAATTTCCATAAAACGATAGTTTAACGTTTAAACTCAACAGCTTCTAGGCCGCAGATGAGATTGCATAAAGAATTTAATCCAATTATCACGTAGTAGATAGCACTCAGTCTTTGTTTACACGAGACCCTATGTTTCGATAAGAAAGCTCCGAAAAGCAGCTGATAAAATATTTTAATGTAATTTGTTTAAACGCCCCTTACGTTATCAAGTGTGAAAAGAATTTTGAGCACTTGTGCATCTACAATTTACTCAACTGTTTCGCTTTCATTGGTCACGCTTCTGTGGCTGCTTTTGTGGTTATTGTTAATTTATAAATAAAAGAGATCCGGGCAAGTGGAAAGCATGAAATTGGCGCATGAGTCACTGGAAAGTTGATTAGATTTTGCTTTTATTTTTTATGGGACCGAGAGGCGTAAACCATAACATTTGGGCCCCAAATATTTTGGGTTTGATTGGAAACTAAAGATAAGGGATAATCAAAGTATAGCTCATTAAAATGTAATGGTTCCAAAGCAGATATACCGGGTGAAAAGACCTTATCAATAGCAATTAGCAAGTGTTATAATAAACGGTTTGAAAGCTGATTAAAAATACCACAGCTGTTTTGGGCCGCTGATTCATAGAGACATCTATATTTGTTACGTTTTTGCACGGAAGCTTTAATAATAAACTGATATTCCTTGCAGTCGCCATCCTCTTCGGACTGTGGAATGTGCTCTCCATCATCACCCTCAGCGTCACCTGCCTGGTGGCGGGCATCATACAAATGGTGGCAGGATTTGTGGTGATGGCTCTGGAGGCGCCCGCCTGCTTTTTCTGCATCGATAAGGTGAACGACGTGGCGGGCATGGTGGACTCCAAGCCCTTGTACTTCCGGGCTGCCCTCTACTGCTCGTGAGTAGCACTGAATTTACCTATTGGATCCCACTGAAAACATAATTCTCTATCCTGTTTAGCATGGCTGTTCCGCCCATCTTTATGTGCTTCGGCTTGGCCAGCTTGTTTGGCAGCGGCCTCATCTTTGCCACCGGCGTGATCTACGGAATGATGGCGTTAGGCAAGAAGTAAGTATACAAGGATCCAGCCCGGAGCCCATCCAAGTCCATAGGCTAAGCGTGCGGAGGAGAGAACGACCTTAGTTAGAGCCTATGCCTAAGCCTATTTTGCTAATCGATACCAAATGTTTTTTCTATATTCCCACAATGTGCTTGCCACTGTGAAAATGCTTAAATTAAACAAAACCAATCAATTGTTAAACGTAGAGCTTCGCGCGAGGACATGGCCGCCGCTGCCACATCGCCCACACAGATGGCCGGCAGTCAGGCGGGCGGGCAGATGCAGATGGGCGGCGATCAGCATATCACACTCATGGAAGACCCGGACGTTTGGCGTCCCACATAAATCCCTTGCCGCGCGATTAGTAACTGCCAAAAATCCGTAACCACAAAATCAACCCAGAAACAGACGAAACAACACGAAACACACACTCCCCACACTCAACTAGAAATGCAAATGATGCAACAATTGATCAAATATTTTACGGCGCATAGTTTTTAGTGTTCGTTCCAAGGAGAAATCAACCAGAAAACGTACTGTAACTAAGAAAAAACAAAAGCGTTGTAGGGCATCAGAGCAGTAGAAGACAAAAACACCCCACCAAATACAAAAGGATATTAA
This sequence comes from Drosophila ironensis, assembly GCA_021223825.1. Classification (NCBI taxonomy): domain Eukaryota; kingdom Metazoa; phylum Arthropoda; class Insecta; order Diptera; family Drosophilidae; genus Drosophila; species Drosophila ironensis. The sequence goes on along the minus strand of JAJJHQ010003614.1, from coordinate 1,246,495 downwards.
ACGAAATTCTCATAATTGTTAAAGCAGACGAGCCAGGAGAGTGTTAGTTATCGAAGCGTTTTTGGGCCTATGCATTTTCGTCATTCGTCCAGGATTTTGCATGTCATTCGTATTCGTATTCGTATTCCATTTATTTTTTTAATGTCTTTCGTCGATCGATTGGTGTTGTTAAAACCTACAGTTAAATATATACAAAAATATTATGAATAGTGAAGATACTGGATATAATAACACGTAAATAATTCACACGTCGAACTGCAGCAAGCATATATTTTTAGCGAGAAACTATATTTGAGAGGTGACCGAAGGAGAAACCTACTATATGTGAACCACAAGCTTCCACACAGCTTAAGTGCAGCCCGACACAAAACGCCTAGTGCGATCAAATGCAAATCAATTCTGATTAGAGCAAACGATATATATGGGCAAGTGAAGACGAGAACCTAGAGCAATATGTACAACTCAGAAAGTATTAACTTTATATGCTTTGCTTCAATGTAAACCATACAATTAAATGTTAAACGTTGTTTGAGACTTTATTTGCTCCCAAGATAGTCACAAATTGAAATTGAACATAATCAAGCATTATACAAATAGATATGATATATACACGAAGTTGAGGATTTATCGTAGATGTTGTGAAACGAGAATATTCAATTTTCCCTTAAAGGTTTCTTTTTCGAGCTTCGTATAATTTCTTTTAGGCGAAATTTATGTGTGTTATCTAAGTTATTTATAAGTATTTATTCCACATTTTGGTTAAAGTCTGAGGAAATCGATTTTCAATATTATTATTTAGGGTTCTTCCTTCCCGAAGCATTCCAAACTATTCTATTTATACCATCTTATTTATTTTTTTAAATTGTTTAGTGTTAGGTAAACAGTATCTTGTGAATACTCGCCACAACAGTTTTGTTAGAAATCGAGAATCTCACCTAAATGCATAATATAACTTAATGAATTTGTTAAATTTTGTTAATCAATGAACGCAACACTAGAAATGGTATCATGTAAAATATATTGTTTGCAATTGAGTGCGCCTAAATGTGACACTGAAAAAGACTTCGCAACACGAAAACTGTCCAAGAGCAAAACGTTTAAGCCAAGAAACACCGCAGTCCCTCACAGCTGGCCAACAGCGAGAAACCCCAACATACAAGTTTCGCTAAGGCAACTCCTAAACGACACTGCTGCGTCCACGAGATCACTGAAGGCAAATAACTTTTGAGCTATTCTAAATGTAATCAATACACATTTCTAGCTTGCCATTTGTAAACTATTTTCGTAGCTCTTTTTTGTATGTAGAAATGAAAAGCAAAACTTTAAGTAGATCGATCGATAATGTATAATATATTTTCCTAGAATTTTGATTTTGAAAATGCCCTGTAGATCCCAAATTATCTCCAAAAGTTGTAAGATATTTAGTGCCTGTTTTTGAGTTGTTTTCTTGGACGATATATTGTTTTCTATGATTTATTAAGCAATAAGGAATATTCTTGCTGTTCTTCCGTCTTTTTGGTCCTATGTAGGCACCCCCAGAGATACTTAGCCGAGCACTTGTATACTTTCTAATGTCCTTTATTATTTCCTATTATTATATTTGCCTTGTTTGGAAAGTTTCTAACTCTTTTCACTCATCTCCAACAGGGCATCCGCTGAGGATATGCGAGCCGCTGCCGCCCAGCAAACGTACGGAGGCAATGCGACGCCTGCGACCAACGATCGGGCGGGTATCGTGAACAACGCCCAGCCCTTCTCCTTCACCGGCGCCGTGGGCACCGATAGCAATGTGTGATCCGGAACCTGATCGGCCAATCGAAGAACCGAACGCTGGGTGTGCCGTGAGAAATAAGACTCAAAACGCAACATTTGAAAGGCAAACCTATCCAAGACCTCTTCAACAGGCAGGCAGCTGTATAATAATGTGCAATTTCCAATTGTTTTGCTATAACCGCAAGAGATTCGCAAGATTATATATATTTATTTTGTGCAAATTATTATGCTCTGATCTCTCTGTCTTGAGCCACCCAAAATGAAATAATCAGATGACCTCCCCTATCAATTTTTTTTCAAAAAACATTGTAATTGTATTAAATTTGTATTGTTTGTTGAAAGGCGTTTTGCGTTTTTTGTGTCCTCTGTGTTGCCTGTGTCCCGATCATTCCAAATTCTTTGGTTTCAACCTAGTAGAAATTGCAAATAAATTATTAACCGACATCACTTGCGAGGTGAAAATGAAGATCATGTAAAATTTATGTTTAGTCATAGTTTAAATATACCTTAAATATATTTAAATGCATAATACTAAAATGTTTAAATTAATGCAAAATAAAACTATAAATATTGTATGTAAACCATATTAAAATTGAATTATACATACTTTAAATTATGTTAAATAAAATTAATTTTACAAACAAGCACTGGCCTGGTGTGCACTTTGAATAATGCTGAAACTGTTCGGAGGGCATACAAATATTGGGATGTTTTGTGTTAAAATTTAATATTTGAAAACATTTGGCATAAATACAATTATAAATTTATAAAAACAACTGATTAAAAGGGGGAAAAATTTAGTCCTCTTCGGAAGAGCTCTCTTGACTTTCCCAGGACTCTGGAACCTCGTAAAGCACCACGTAGCCATCCTCATCGGATCCGCTGCTGGAGTCGGTAGAATCGCTGGTATCGCTAGAATCGCTGGTATCGCTAGAATCGCTGGAATCGTCCTCGTCGGACCAGTCATCATCTTGCACGGCATCTCCCTGGAGGGGCTCCTCCTCCGACGATTTCTCCTCCGAGGACCAGCGGTAGCGACGATCGCTGATCACATCGTTGTCCTCCACAGAGTCGGATGCCACACTGCAGGCAATTACCACAGCCAGGACTCCTATTTGATGTACAGAATTTTAGTTTTTTCATAGACATGATATATTTTTAACTCACCGAAAACCAGGAAGATAAATTTGTTGGACTGCATGTTTTTTGATTGAATGTTGCTTGAGATGCTTTCGATGCTGAATGAACTTTCGCCAGACGCTTTTATACACAATTTTTGGCAACTTACTGACCCAATATTTTGTATTTGGTAACTTCAAGATCAACGGAGTCACCCGCTCTAGTATTCTAAATAAAACCAACTATGAAAATATTGATTCAAGCTCAGCCGAAGCGGAATTTTTGGGGCTTAGTGAGACAAGGTCACAAAGGTTTATGCAAAAAGGCTGCTAAATATTTGTTATTGACTTAGATCGCAAATATAAAATTAATAAATAATAAAAAAAAATAAGTAATAAAATATATTTGCATGAGAAAACAAACTGTATTGCTAACTTTCTATGATTTAAATCAGAAAATTATGAGGCATATTATTTAAATTAGCAGTGAAAATTAAAAATAAATAAGATATTTGCATAACTTTCTATCAATTAAATACGAATATTTATTATAAGGCATATTATTTAAATTCGCAGGTAAAGGGAAATAATAAATTCATTGAAAAATCAAAAAACAAATTCTATTGTCTATTTGGGTCTACGTCGATTCCAAAAATTTCCAGTTCGGCAGCATTTCTTGTTGGGTTTTAATATATAAAGCTCTGAGGATACTGTTTATTTTATACGATATCTTAAGGCAGAATATTTTAGGAAAGTTTGAGAGCTTTAAATATTTTGGCTTCCAGTGCTTTCAAAAACAAAAAGCTGTGAATGCCTCGAACGAAAAGGAATCGGAATGTGCAAGTCATCCGAAGTTAACGGTGAAAAGGGAACTTTGAACCGAAGCTCTCGATCGAAAAGGAAACGAAATGTGCACGTCATCCGAAGTTGACAGTGAAAAGGGAATGTGTGAAATTACACAAACAAATAGCCTACTCCTGTTTTAGAACGTTCTTTCTGTCTTTGCACAAAACTTTATTTACGAGTATTAGGGACTGTTTTTTATTCTGTATATAACAATTTCAGTATAACAAAGTTGCGGTATTCCACTATACGCCTAAAGGCATGCAATATTTGTACGAGTGCTCTACATTTATTTTTGGCATTTTTGTTTCTACATGATTTTTGCCAATGCGGCGACGTGTACATTGGCGTATAGAAAATGTTGGTGTATAGAAATTAGTTGACCTCTTCGCAGGCGTCTATCCAGTCGTTGAAGACGTCGACAGGTTCACTTAAAAAGTTAATCGGGGTCTGAAATAGTTCCTGGCACACACCGCATGTGATTCTGCCAATTTGCTTGACTTTATCCCTGGTAGTATGTCCGATTAGTTATGGATAAATATTAGTATTTAGCGCGGTACTCACATAATCACCTCGCAAGCTTGCTTGTGGTTACAAAAAGGGCAATCGAAAACCTTAGCCAATGGCTCAATATTTTTTCGCCGCGGCGGTCCCTTGCGCTTCGACTTACGACGTCCCATTTTTCTAACAGGTTATAGCACTTGTTTTATATGTTGATATAATTACCTATACAAATTATTACCTATAACAATTACTTCAGTCCGATTTGCTCTAGGTTACTCGAAGCTAATGTTCTGGAAACACAATTAGTGTGAAGAAAAGTTTATTTCGCCACTGACAGCTATTTTTCGATGCCGATTAAACTAACACATATGTATATAGGGATTTAATATTTTAGTTATCGATTATTTAATACGATGATTAATATTCAAGTTGACTTCCAATGAAATCTCCATGCAGATATATTTTCAGAAAGCAAAATACGATATTTATAGAGGTGTAATGCGTTTTGCTTAAGGTGTGTTATTATTTCAGGCAGATCGTTATTTCGAATTTTTTCCACGCGCCTATCCGCCTTGTTATTTGCATAAAACTATATATAAAAAAATATTTTTTTCTGCGTTATGTCGGATTTTCGCGACGCTGCTTTCCGAAATGATTTATAAATCATTATACCATGTACCTTAAGGTAGAAATGGTATATTAACTTTGTGCAAATGTATGTAACGGCCAGATGGAGACATCTCCGACCCCATAAAGTATATATATTCTTGATCAGCATCAACAGCCGAGTCGATATAGCCATGTCCGTCTTGAATCTTTTTTTTACTTTTAAATCAGAATACCGATTTTCTGGAAATGGTTCCTTTTGCAAGAGCGAGCAAAGCAATTCCTTCTTCAAGAGAGCTTAGAATTTCCTTGCAAGAGAGTGAGGCACGTTGCTAAGAGAGCACAAGTGAAAAAACCGCCAACCAGTTGGCGGGATTTATTCAGTGGGGCAAAACCGCGCTTCGATCGACGCTCTGTGAATTCGCGCTTTTCATCGCTTTAATTGTGTAAAACGGGCTTAAAAGTTAGCTACATCGCTAGTGCAATGAGTGTTAATCATAGCGGTGGTCGTTGTTCGATTGAAAGTGCATTATCTTTTGCACAATTTGCAAAAGCGTTTTGCGCATTTTGGCGCTTTTTTTTATCCTTTTTGTTCATGTGTTCTGTGTGCTTGCGCTTGTGGATCGCAGAGGGGGAGAAGGACTGAGAGCAGTATAACGGTAAGTGGTCATCTCTTTGGTGCCTTATTCCTTATTTATTTTCGATTGGATTTCATCAACGCTCGATTTTGTTTATTAGATAGAAAAGTATCTCGACTTGAGGTTGTTGACTTTAAATCATAGCTCGCAAATAACTGTTAAATAGGTATTACTTTTTTTGTCAGATTCTTCGCATCTGATATATTTTTATTTTATTTGGTAACTGTATGTTTTTGAAAAATATTCGTAATATTTGGGAGCAAAAATATGGATTTTCTTGTGATTAAATAGGTTTATTATTTGAAAATAAAAAGGTATTATATCGTACCTATAGAATAGCATTTTATTTTACTTCTCGCCTACACGTGCTGATTGTTTGGAAAGAAATGGTTGATAAAGAAAAGAGGTACATGCTATCTCGTTGTCGAGAAATCTCGACTACAGCGTTTTTACTTGTTTTAAATTAACATTATCAAGTAATCCCTAATTTCTATAAACTTCCCTTATATATTCAAACCTTCAACCAATTGAAAATCGCTTATAATGGAAAAACCTGCACTTTTTCTTCTAGAATCTACTTGTATAGTAGATTGTCTTTTATATTCATCCAGCTAAATTCTTGTTGATATTGATACGTTTGGACGGGGAAGATCTTCAATTAATCGAGCCCACATAAGTTGAGCATCTGCCTAGACATCCTCTTCACGAAGAATCTTGGGTTTTTTCTTTTGACAGGACTCAATGTAGCAGAAAATCCTTTTGCCGCTGCCTTTGTATCTTGGCAATCGATCGTGAGTCTGCCTTTGGGGCAAGGCAAAGTATCGATTACGCAATTTGATTGAGCAGGCCCAGCCATGTGGGTCAAGTGTTTGCCCTAAAAAAGGGGATTTCAGCCGAAACGAAACAATGCCAGAGATGGTTCCCACATCGCATCTAGGGAACCAAGCCGAAACGCTTTTAAGATACCGAATTTTCTCTGGCTAAAGCGCCGCAGGACTGCGACATTTTGCGATGACAGCTCAGTTTGTGGAGTGTGAAGGAATTTTTCTCGGTCGCAGCATGAACTTGGAATGGTCCGGGTCGGGGCTGCCTGCTGTTTAACATATTAGCACCAGGACATCAAAGGACAGCTGAAAGTGTCAACAGTTTTTGCCAAATGCTGTCGGCGAGTTGTGAGCCCGAGTTCCCAAATTGTTCCCAAAGCCAGCATGAAATTTGTACTAAGGCAAGGCAGCAGGATGCCGCCTCACTGGATGATGCCCAGCTGTTGGGAATATTTTCCACACTTATATTATTTACCATTGGCCATGCTAGTACTAACAATTTCGATCATTTTTTCGCCAAATGGGATTAATTTTTGGATTTTTTAAATCGAGAAGCGAGCGAGCGGCCCTAAGACGCTGCTTCCGCTTTCCAGGACCTTATTGTTAACGCGAATCGGCTGCTGCTCCTTTTTTTCCGGCCTAATCTCCTTCGCTCGCATCTCCTCGGACATCTGCCGTACAGCGTTTGCCTTTTGTGGCTTGACCGTTTTGCTTTGTCCGTTGGAACTTCAATGCCCCGGCCGACGGCTCCTCCTGCTCGTGTCCTTTGTCCTTTTGTGTCCGTTCATTTGCTTAAACGCATCTTATCCTGTTAAAATGTGCGCCCCTGCTTTCCGTTTCGCTGGAAAATTGATCTTTTTTGCAAATTTCCTCCTCGGCTTCTGGTCTTCTGCTCTTTTGAGTAGATGCTCTCGAGTGCTCACTAATTGAGATTTTCCTCCTTTTTCCATTATTTCCCTTCCCTGGTAATGCAATACACAAGTTCCGCTTTCAAGTCGATGACAAAAACAAAATTTCTTTCAACTAATCACGTATTGTGAGGGGTTTTATTATCTGTTGGTAGGCCGATCTGGGAAAATTCTATTTGAAAATGTTTGTTGCTGCGAATTTAACATTGTTTTTGTAACTCTAATAATTCTTTTGCAAATAAATATGTTGAAATTGTATTAAAAATGTTCATACCTTTGGGACATTTGATTAAAACCTTATCGAAAATGATATTTTAGGTTTATTGCTGCGAACTTAACATAGTTTCTTTTACTCTAACAATTCCATTGCAAATTATTATGCAGAAACACTACTGGAAATTGTTATACCTTTAGGAAACTATCGCAATTTGATTAAATAATAGATTGTTTCCATTGCTGGCTCAATTGAAACCCCATCAATATAACAATAAACCAGCTCATTCAAAAACCATGACACACCTGGGAGAATCGCCAACAAAGCGTCAAAAAAGCTGAACAAACTATAAAAATTCTTTGCGTCCAATTAGATGTTTTAAATGCCATAAAATTATTATTATATTTTGGGTGACTTTTTGAACATGGCCTCACCCCAGTCAATACAAATTTTTAATTCCGATTCCAATTTGAATTCCATTTTCATGCTCGTGGCGCACGCGGCGCATTCATAACAATATTTCATCAAAAATTCAAAGCGTCTCCCCCCAAAAACATGGTTATTAATTAAAATTCCCAAATCAAAATCATATTACGAGTAAAACACAATAAAAAAAACGAGGAACATGGATACATTCCCCCGTCGAAACGCAGCATATTTTTTTAGATTGGTTCCAAAGTTGGGGCGCCCTTGGCAGCCTGTCGCCAGCGGCTTCCGTTGCCCGATTTCTAGGAATGTGTTCGGAAAATGCATATATTATAATCAAATTAAATTATGCATAATTTCCCTGTTTTCGTCTTTGTCTTGTGATTCTGTTGCTTGCATTTGAATCAGAACCAGACCCATAAAACTGTCATAAGGCGCTGCCTTGTAAAACTGGAAGGAGGCGCCGGTCTCAAGGAATCGGGAAACGTGTTCTTTTTGGGGACATGAGGGAGAGGGAGGATCTTCAATATCGCAGGGGGGTAAACAGCATGGGGAAAAACTATGCATTTTGGGATGCCACACTTGACTGCAGAATTTGCCTTCAAAATGAGTTAATATTTTGAGAATAACAGGAACATTGCAGGCAGTTGCTTACAATTTTTAGGGATCATGATAAAGTTTCTTTAAATTCAGAATATTTTTGTGCCCAAAAGCTTTCGCCTGGCGCTGGGCGCCGAACCCCGGGCCAGGATCCAACCCAACCCGGGACCAAATTTAAACCAAAACCCTTTTCAGAGACCCATTACACGGGGGTCCTCCAATCAACAGGTAAAAACTGATTTGATATGCGGCAGGAGGACCGGCGGGTTGAATGCTCATTTTCATTCGTTTTCGTTGGAAAATTATGTCTGACGCAAAGTGCCTGGGGCATAGTTTTCCCCATTTTCCATATTTACCTCTGCTCGGTGCGCGTGGCGCGATTTAAATTATGATGACGCCAAGGCGCCTCCTCGACCTTCCTGTTGGGGGGCCTTCATTTCCATGCAGTTTCCATTTAACATTTGAATACACTCGCCAAATTATAGTTCAACCAAGAGCTGGAAATTATTCAAAAATTAAGTTCAAAGACACCTTCTAAACTATTGAAAATTTGTTTTTAAAGTTGTAGAAAAATTCAATTGTTTGTGTCATGTTTGGTCATTTTGGTCACCCAATTTTTGGTAGTGCATTGTGCGCCTGAAACAGGAAAGGATAGCCCGGCAGAACGGCGCTTCCACGTAACTATAAATTTTCCAGCTCATGATTACGCCGGGAGAAATATTAATTGGTCGGGAGCTGCAGCAGGAGCAGCTGCCCGGTCTAATCTTATCAAATATTTGACAATAACCCAATTAGTAACCACCTACAGGAGGATCGGGCCTGCAGCCCAGCAAAGGACATCCGAACGGCAAACAAACATTGCGCAAAAAGGAGACCTTTTTTGTTTTACCTCGACGTCTTTTTTTCGAGAAATGCTACCAGGGAAGCTGACAGGGAATAAGACATCAGAGGACGACGCAGACGCAGCTGCAGCTGCAAAACGGGGACAATGATGTCAAGTCGAAGTCAAAGGAGATGCTCGCGTCAACCATAAAACTAGCCGACCTGGGCCGCAAGATAAGGCCGAAAAGGACCGCCCCCGGCGGGGTATCCTGGCTGCAGGACACAGGCAGGACGCATGCAGGCAGAGCCTCTAATTTGAGAAACTTGCCTACAGTTTAGAAAACGCACCGGGCAGTCGTCCGGCCAACAAAAGAGCACACCATTCCTACTTGCCGTGACATTTGAGATTTTGCAGTCGATGATTTTCAATGCTGGACATTGTCAGGCATCGGGATTGTTGGGATTCAGGATCCGTGTCGTGTGGATGGAAAAAGCGCAATTGAAAAGCCACAAAGGGATCCGAAAATTTGCCATAATCATGACATTTTGTTCGCCCGCCCCTTTGTCTCTTTGTGCATTCTTCCAAGTAATGGATCCTTTCTTTGCCTTACGATCTACGGGTAATCGTTGTAATGTTGCATCTTTATCGGAGTTACTATAGGTGATTGCAGAGACGACAGTTGATGATGACTTTGTTGTTGATATTGTTTGGGGGGATTGTCCTTTTGATGTCTTTTTTAGGGAATTTCAGTAGGAGGATCTGGGCTCACAATCCAAAATGACAGTAATCTTTATAAGCCCTGAAAGCATTTCGCTTATGATTTCCCCCCAGCAACTGCTTCAAAAATAAATCATTTCCAATGCCACAATTAATCAAGCCAATTCCAACTATAAATACTGAATCCGGCACCCCAACGGCTTCCAGCAATCCCTTCGAAGCACTCCACGCAGAAGCAGATCCAATTAAAATTAATTTTATTCAATTCAGTTCGGTTTGGCATCAAGTCCCAGCAGAGTCTTTTCAATTTTCTTGCATTTCTTTTGTTCGCTCGCTTAAGGAACGATTATTTAATCTGGAGCTATTAATGCCAAGGGCCAGGAGGGAGCAGGCGGCTCCCCAGCCGCCCGTATCCTTCGGTCCTTCGGTTTTTGTGTGCTCAGAATGCGAATCCAGTTAGTCAATGCTTATTGATGTTTAGTTGCTGTTGCTACTGTGCGGTATTATTTCACTTGCGTTTCCGCTTTTAGCCTTGTTTACTTTTACGCTTGCTCCCAGACAAAAGCTCCCCAAAGGTCTCCATCACCGTCTCCACATCCTGGTCCAGGTCCTGCGCCCCCCCCTTCATCCCCTCGATAAACCGAACAAGCCGCACTATGTTTTGGCATTTGGGTTGCTTGTTTTTCCCAATGTCTTTTGCCTTTTTCCCTCGTTTGCTTTCGTTTTTCGCCCGGCTCCTGCGAATCCCTTGACAATGCAATAAATTGCGCAAAAATTGGAAAAATAGAATTTTAGCCGCACCACCATTTCCAATAACAGCACAAACAGTGCAGCCTCTTTACCGCAGAATAAATAATCTCCAAAAAATAATTACATAAGAGATAACTTGCCAAAATTGTTAAATAAACTTTAAATGAGTAAGTATATTTTCTTTAAGGTTTATAAACCATATAGTTTTGTGTAGGTCACATTAGATCTAATAATTTATAGGGTTTAGGGATTAATCAGCCTCTAATTATTTCAACATAAAGCCTTGTTAGAGAGGTTGGACTGTACCGAGGAAAGCTCCTCTGGCTTTCACGCAATATATCCACCTCTGCTCCGTTTTTCCTCCTTCCCCTCTGCGGAAATCAAGTGCTAAGCTTCCCACAACGCAATCAATTGATTTCTATTGTTTTGTTAAAATGTCGTGCCGGGTCCCCCCAATCCAACCCCACCCAACCCAACCGATCCCGCTTCCCGCACCCAAAACGCCAACGAAAAAATTTCCCTCCAACCAATATTTCTGTTCTATTTGAGCTTTCATTTGTTGTCGTTGTCGTTGTCCTCGTACCCCCCACCGCACCCCCGGCACCCTGCCCTTTTGTGGCATTTTTATAAATTGCTTTGTTGTGGTCTTTATTGAAATTTTTGAGGTTACTTTTGTGATTGTTGCTCCCATTCCGATACAAAATAACGAGAGCAGCAGCACCAACAAAAACAACTTCTAAATAAAACTGTCCATTATTTTTGTTTATTTGTTGATTTTACTTTTGGCGTCTGTCGCACATTTTGCATTTCTATTTTCCCGCTGTGTTACTATAACATTTTTTGGGGTTTCCCTTTTTTGTTTTTTGTTTTTTGCCGAAATATTCATGAGTTACGTTTTGGGTTGTAAATGAAAAACGTTCTTTTGGGGATTTATGGTAGCGCCTTTTTTTTCACGGCGATTCTTTTCATTGGCTTGATAATTTATAGTTTCGGATATTTCGCTAAAAGGGTTCTCTATTTTTATTCAAACTCTTTCGTTTTTGTTGTATGTATGTTGCTTCGAAACATTGGATCACTTTGTATGCATTTCATGGGTGAGATTTAACAGGACACAAAAATTCAAAACAGCGACTAAAAATTCAATTTAAATGCGCAATGCTTTGGAGGCTGTAAAAACATTATTAATTGTTTAATGACTAGTAATTGGTTGTTCAGTCGGTCCTTTATTTTTGTTTGATTAAATCGAAGTATTGGTTTTTTCGAGGGTTTAATTGGTATTGTTTATTTATTTATCCATGCAACCCGAATGTGCGGGCTTGCATCACCTGTTTTCCATGGATTCCAGATGTGAGTCACTGAGGCAAACCGAATCCGAACATAAACTATCCACCAAAAATGTCAGTCGACAGATTTCTATCTCTGGTAAACCCTAAAATCCATTAGATTTCCCTTTTGACAGGCGCGCGGGTTTATTAATAAAAAAAAATTTTATGATTCCTAAAAGGGAATAAAGGAACTGCCCGGTGATAGGAATCAGAGCCGGGAAAAGGGTACTACAAGGAATAGAGGTCTCATTTTTATGTTCGATTACCTGGAACCACAAATATGACAAAGGTCCGGGGCAAGTGGGACATCTGTTAGGGGCTACACACCTGTTGATAAGGCGGCTAATTTTATTTACCGGCCATAAAAACTTGCCCCTGCTTGTGTCGGCCAAATTAGTTGATGATTTGTCTAAAATGCGCCCAAAGGTTGTCGAACGCAAAAGTTTTCCGAGTTGCTGCTGCCCTTGTGGGGCTTTATCAAATGAAGTGTGAATGGAGAAAAGTCTGCCCTGGGCCAGAAAGTAATCAAAACGAAAGTAAATAATAATAATAAAAAGGCAAAGCAAACAATGCCTTTCGGGCAAACGGGCTGCCTGATTGTGTTAAATGTTCTTGCCCATTTGGCTTGATGGACAGCTGAAAATGAAATCAATGCCACAATCCCAGCAATCTCTGCATCACCGAACGAGCTTGTCTAAGCCTTTGCCACCGCCACTGCCACTGCCCCGCTTGCCGTTAAGGAGCTCCATCCTTAAAGGATGCAGTCAGTCGGGCGTACGCATGTTGTTTATTTTTCCTTGCCCGAGGCATTTTATTATCCTTTCTTCTGGGTGTGTGTGGGAAAATGAATATATCCCAGCGTGCGGATGTTCTATATATTTTGATAAACAGGAACCCTTTCGATTTGTTGTGGTCGGCCGGCCCTTTCGCCTCGAGATAGGACGTCCTGGGAATTGATTGAATCTAGGCCTGGCCAGCCCAGCCATCGTCTTCAAAATTTGATTTCAGGTTAAACGCAATTAAATTTTGCCTTCGGGCTTGATTTGATTTTCCCTCTGCTGCCTGATCTTTTTCCCCTTTTGTTTATGCTAAAGAAAATTGAGATTTTATGCATTTTTCGCCACCCCCCTGTCCCCCAAAATACCCGAAAAACCAAGCTCAATCTGGCTCTGGTCTTGTCGTTTTCGAGTAAGTCCCATCCAGATGCGGTCAACTGTCGAAAGGATTTGGAAATTTGTTGAAATTTGGTTTTTGTGGGTGCCGTTGCAGGCGTTGATTAATTGATTATATATTATAACCAGAAGAGGCCGGGCCACATGTTCCAGAGGCCATGTCTTCGGCTTTATCCTGACTTCTGCTAATTAGTTTTTGAGGTCTCCTTCTGCCTGATTGATGTCATGTGCTATTAGTTTTGAAATTTCCAGCTGCTTGTTTGGCTATTTCGAACTGGAAATGCGTTTAATGGGGAATTTCTGTAGCTGAAATATTTTCCACTTAAAATGCCAAATTCCTTTGCACACAATTTCGGCAATTTCCCTGCGGCCAAAATTTATCGCCAAGTTCAGTGCCAAAAGTCATGAAGTCCGCAATATGAAGTTCAAGGGCTCTCGACGGCGGGACCAAAATAAAAATCCTTTGGCAACTTTCATGCTCACTTGGCGGCCAAATCGAAAATCTCGAAAATGTACGAGTATTTTGCACTGTCGCAGCGTGATCTCCTTCCCAAAATCACAAACCGGCTAAGCGCCAAAAAAGCCGTAAAGAAGTAACGTCTGGCCGAGCCAACAGGCGGAGAGCGGAGAGCGATATCCTTGGAAAGGACCTCGGTGCAAAGAAACCGTCGGAAAGGAGGCGACCACATAAAATTCAATAAAACGCATATTTGGCTGTCATTTGTTCCGAGTTTTGGGCGCCAAAGTGCCACAAAATTTGCCACAGCAGCAAACAGAAAATGGCGCTAAAGTTGCTAAAGAAAGCGCAGACACAAACAGGACGCAGCGCGGAAAGAAGATGAAGCAGGAGGGGTAGCCGGAAGCGGATGTGGGGAACAAACGGAAGACGGGCAGGAGCAATAGACGTGAGGATGTCATAAGTAAGTGTAACAGGGATTCCAGGGTATGAGACATATACGGCAAGTGTGTAATATAACATTTCTGATATAATAATCGACCAAAAAATGTAGATAGAATATGATTTTCCTTTTATCAAGCCTTAGGGACTCTTTAAACCTATAATAGTTTCGAAATGATGTATGGATTTCTGGTTCTTGAAACCAATACACTTTTAAAACTCTCGTGTTTCTAATATCTCCAAAGATATTACATCCAAAATATCAAGCATTTAATCATTGTATTCATCAATCCACCTCAACATTTAAAGATTATTCAGATAATAAATAGTGTTTAAATATCACACTAAAAGCATTAAGCACTTAGCTGAAAATGGTACACAGACAAATGAAAATAATAGGCTCTGCAATCTCTCGTTTATTTCAATTTTGACAGCAAACACTTTGATATTATTTTAGCTTCCAGGGCATTAAATAGTTTGATTAACTAAGCCCCTCAAATTGCTGTTGCGCCCACCCATACCGCCTCCTTCATCCGCCGCGTCATCATCATCTCTCGAATGATTATAAACATTTTTAGCTGATTTAGCATATTTGGCTCTTCACTTGGGAGTTCCTTCTGATTGCCCCTCCCTCCTTGGCACGCACTTCCGCTTCCGTCTTGGCGGGATTTTTTTCCCGTAGTTGTTGTTATGACTGTGGCCTAAAGACTTCCGTTCTTTTGCTCTTTAACTTTGTTGCCGGTCCTGACGCCCGTGAACTTTTGTTGCTGTTTTGCGGCTTGTTTGCATATGTCTTGATGGGGGGGAGTGATGGAAACTGTGGCAGAAACAGAGGAGTGTTGGTGTTGGTGTTGGTGAGTCAAATGTGCAAATTTGTTTTGCTAATGTTTATGCAAATACGCGAAAACACATCAAGCCGAGGCGAAGAGAGAAAAAAAAGCTGAAATTCTGCTACTGCTGTTTATGAAAATGTCTGGCAAGTAGATGGCTGCCACGCCCCCTCGCTCATTGTCGCCTCTTATGTAAATTTAATGCTAAAATGTTTATTTTAGTAAGATTTGCTTAGCTCTTCAACTGCTCAGCTCTAATGCCTTGCCGGGGGAGTTGGCCTTGTTTATTTCATCGCAAAAGCGGGAGTGGAACTTCGACTGGGACTGGGAGCTGGGACATCCATATAATGCTAAACGAGGCATAATTGAAACATTATGTCAGATTATTGTTAGCATCGGAAGAGATTTACTTAGTTTGCTATTTTTTTTCTCCCTAGCTTGCTCCTTTCTTGGGTTTGTGTCGTCCTTTGACAGTGGTGGGAGATAATTGACCGACATAAACAATATTGCTTTCGGGACAGAGCAAGTTTTGGGCCAGATAAGAAGAGATTTTTTTGCTTATTTAATGGACCCAACAGATAAAAAAAAAGCTCAGGGAAGTATAAGCATACATTTGAGATAACAGAGAATGTGAAATTCGGGGATTTGTTGAAGTTTGTGGACTACGCTTTAAAGGGAAATGAAAATATTAAATTGTAAATAATCCAGCCAACGAATTTTCAGACAAATGCAATTATTTCTGTGATAAACGCTTTGGTCCCTTGAAATAAAATTAGGATTTTTGGCAAACCAGACCCTTAAAAATGTGATAAATTGAATCCCAGACTTGGTTCTTTATGTTCGCACAATCGTTGCCGTCCAGGACTCCCTTCGAGGAGCTATCTGAATAACAGGAAATGGTCAAAGGACGAAAGGGCACTCGCTTTTGACTTTACACACACCGGCAGTGGCAAATGCCTAATTGAATTGTAGCAAAAAACCGAAAATGGAAGAAAAATTGAAGCAGAAATTGGGCAGGGAATCACTTGGAATCTTTTGATGCCCCGAACGGACAATGGGCCATTGTGCGAGTGCGGACAAAACGGAAGTTATATTCACTTTAAATGAATCACGAGACACAGAACGCAAGGGGAAGCAATAAAATAATTTTCTTAGAGCGACTTGGGAGAATATTTTTTATAGCGCTTCCGGCGGCCGAAACAACAAGGACGAGGCAGCCTCCTACTGGAGACAATTTCGTTCTCTGGCATCCTTGCTGCCTTTCCCGGTTGCAATCACAAAAGGACACACAGGACGTGGGTGGCAGAGGAAGGGAGGAAGATGGCAGAGCAAAGCGGCAAAAAAAACATTAAAACAAACTATAAAATGCAATCGATCTAAACGGTATAAACCGGAAAAGAGAAATGTGGCATTGTATAATGGAAATGGGTTTTTCTCTTTTTCCTGCTCCTGCAAGTCCTGGCAAACACTGGCAAGGAGGAAAATTGCACAAGACCAAAATGGAGTTGAGCGGCGTGAGGATAGAGTGAAATACGCTTTACCGGACGACAAAATGAAAAACTGTGATATTGATAAATGCGATATTAATGGCGAAACGTTGGGGGAATTTAAAAGTTTACTTCCAGCGATTCCAATGCCTTCCGCTTTTCAACAGCCCGGAAAAATGAGTTTCGGATCCGCGGTTTAAGACTTCATTAATCATACTCTAGATACTAGAGTGTGGCCATGCATCTGCACGAACTTTGTTTCATAATTGAATTGAGATTTATTTTCGAGAGCAGATAAACAGTCAAGGTCGCACATTAACCCAGGTCCTGCATTTCCCTGCCAGGCACTAGCCCCCCGGATGTGGATGTGGATGTGGGCGAAAGGAAACCCAAAACCCGAAAAGCCTTAACTGTGGTTAACATCTACACGAGCAAATCGAATCCGGCCATTAACTTGCACCCTTCGAGCGTGAAAAGAGGCGCCGCAGCTGAGCGGCATGCCCCAGGACTCTGGGGCCCTGCCCGAGTCCTGCAGGCAGGTCCTGACGAGCTGAGCTGAGCAACAGTGCGAAAAGAGAAGAATTAAATAAAGGAGCGGCGATATAAGGGCAAGGATCTCTTACTGACGAAACTTAAATACCCTCGAGGAGTGTAGATAAAATGGAATATATAATATGTGTTGGAATGCAATTTAGTTTCTGGAAACAGCTTTAAAGCATATATAGTATATTGTTTTCCCATTATTAACCCTAAAAACATTAAAATGATTATTTTACCATGAAATTACCCATAATCATGTACGAAAAGCTATTATCTATAACATTGATTTCCGATTTATCGAGCAATTTTTGTTGAATTTTTGTTTAAAATATTAGGAACACAAATTAGCAGTTGACAAACCAGATTGTGCCATCATGATAAGCGATTATTAATAGTTATTAGCCTACTGAATATTATTTTGTTCTAAATCCATAAATTCAAATCATTTACCATCAGTATGAGGGCAAAGATCCCATTTTCCGACCGCACCCTCTAGCCAAGGCAAACCACTTAGGGTATCAGTCGATAACTATGAAGGAACCCATCCGAGACTGGCGGAGCACATCATTTCATAACACTTCCAGTTCATATAATCTATTTAACCCAAATTTAAACGTGCCGTGCGTTCCGCTCAATGTTTAATCAGTTGTAAAGCAATTTTCGCAATGTTTTTTCTATAAACGAGAGCAGCATCGCCGCATCGACGGAGTGCGCGGGTGTGGCAATGGGATAGGTCGATCCCCGGCTCGATTGGATGGGTTTGGTGCGGCTGGTTTGGGGTTATGGCAGTGCCTTTGCGGTCCTTTGTTCGACTCCTTGGCTGCTCCTTTATTTTCTATTTTCTATTTTTTTTTTGCCTTGCTTTGTTTTGCTTTGCGGGCCATCTATCTAACGACTTTCTGCGCCATTTCAATGGCAACTGTTTTGCAGCTGATAAAACTTGGCAGGCAGATCCCGCCAGGGGAGGAGGGAGTGCAGCAGTAATCGGTATCCAGTACCCTGCCCGGGATGTCCTTGTTGCTGTGGGGCTGGGTTCTGGATTTTAGCGGCGTGCCTAATCGTCTGCGTAATTGTCCTGCCTGAGTGCGTGAGCCTGGCTCTGATCCTGATCCGCAGTCGGGAGTCGGGAGTCGGCAGTCGCCCGTTGTCCTGCGGCTTGCAGTTTCAAATCCTTGCAGCTGCACCCACGACATTTCTGTTCTTTTTCAGCTCTGGCTGTCCCCTCGTTTTCGGGACGATAACCTTCAACCGCAGAATTTTCAATTAACTTTGTTAAAGGTTTAACCTTTTAACCATTTTCCCGGCCTGCGCTGAATGTCCTTGTTTAATTTGATTAATTGCTGCGAAAATTGTTCGCTTCCTGGCGGGGTTTTCGGTGATTGTGGGTGCTGGTGTTGGCTTGAATGTTGTTTGAGGTGTCACACAATGGAGTGGAAGGATTAGGGTTTGGATGCTGTAGGCAGGCGATGATCCGGTTTGCCAACCATGTTTATGATTGACAGGAAAATTGGGTTTTGCTAGCAGAACAAAGGATAAGGCCATGCTGTTGATATGGCAACTGTGCATTATATTTATGGGACAACAGGATCAATATTTATACTCTAGTTTGGCAGCCCTCTTCCGGCAGCAAGTGTGCAGGAAATTGAGTTGAAACTTTGATTTTTAGCAGCACTCTGCATATGTTTGCTTTGCTTTAATAACTTTATAGAGGCATCGCAAAAGCCTCTACCCACATCAGGCTTATCTTAACAGGCCCAATGGCAGGCCCATCGGGCTATTGGCCGCCCAAATCAACCCACCAGACACACAAATCCCGACCAGCAAACAGCTCCGGCAAGGATATCGGAACCGAGGCGAAAACTTGTCAAAGGATTGAATGGCTGGCTCGCCTCTCCAATTTGACACGCACTCCGAAAGCAGCCAAAAGCGAAGGCCACTGATATCCTTTGGCCGCAGGAAGCGGATGTGAGGCGTCCAGACATGGCCATGAATCATAATGGAAGCCCCAACCACCCAGGCACTGCGCTTGGCTGCCTCAGGGTCACTTTATCGTCGACTTTTTGCCCGTATTTATAATTTAATTTAGCAGAAATTTTGTGGGCGTCAAGCAAGAGGAAACCACAAAAAAGTGAAGCAGGCACACCAGCCGCTCGCCCGCCGACCGCCCAGGCAAGAGGCAACAAAAAAAACCAAACAAAATATGAAATGCCTGTCGTTTGCTTATAAGGATTCACTTGCTTGACCGGAAATTCGAGACCCGCCTCCGCCTCCGTCCCCGCCGAAAAAGGAGCCGTCGTTTGCATGTTAAATGCACATATGGACATTCGGGTTGGGGGCTGTTTAAGTTATGTACATGCCACTCCATATATTGTAGAAACCAAGAGCGGGAGCATGTGAAGCGTACAGTATGTACATATTTGGAGTGTCCTGGACAAGCTTGTGGCTGTACTGCGTTGGCGTGTTTGGGGCAACTCGGTGACTCCTTGGGGTCGCTTGCCAATGACTTGGACTTCTTCCCTTCACCGAGCGCACATGTGTTTATGAATACATAGACTTTTTTGACATTTTTATGGCTGCCCTGGGGCATATGTATGTGCCCCAAAATGTTGGGGGTGGCATAAGGCTCGGGACTAAATGATAGCGATGATCGTGTTACAACCGTTTAGTTGTGGTTTGCCGATAAGAATAAACGATATGGGACAAGGATATTGCTGCGATATTATCGCCCAAACAAGAAACTGGGATACTTTTAAGAATTCCCCAGCAGTTTGGAATATTTCAAAGACTTTGCGTCTAAAATGCCCTTTAAAATTTTATTTTGCTTAAACCAAAGAGAGGTATTCATATTTTAGCACCACATTCTGGCCCTTCATTTGCACTCACATCCTGTATTCCCACTTCCAGTCCAGATTTCCTGTTGTACAAGTATATTATTCATTCGGGGCGAGCAGCCTGTGACTACTCTTTGACTTGTTTATTATAACCAGAAAACCCAAAGCCATACGGTCAAGTTCTGTTTGCTAGTTTTCCATGTGGGGGTGTTGACTTTTTTAATGTTTCAATATGACTAAATGCCCCCGAGGAGCGTGGAGCCAAGTTTATGTTTGCCTCCATATTTTTGCGGGGGACCAACCCACTTTTGCTTTGTTGTGTCGTGTTTCGGTTTTTGGGTTTTTGGTTATAGTTTTTTTTTGGTTTTTTTTTTTGGGAGATGGGCTACGCCTACCTCTGGCTCGATATATTTATAGGACTCTGGATATTGGCGGGGGTCCTTCGGGCAGGCCAGGGAGTATCGCATGTCGGCAGCTCTCCCATGTGCGTCACGGTCGATATCCTTTTGGTTTTGAGTTACGCAAACGAATCGCAGGAGCCTGCTTACTTAAGCGCTTTGACAGCCACTCTCGCCAAGAGATCCTTCTGCGGTGGCTCGGCACTAATGAGGCTATCAAATGGCCGCTTACTCAAGACTTGCCCCGGCCTGTCAAAAGTGTCAAAATTCCCGGCACATTTCGGTTTCTGGGGTCCCGAAAATCTCATTCACATGTGTCTGCCACACTTGTCACTTATGGTTTTATAGCAGTTTTGTCTCTCGAGTGTCTCGTTCGCGGCTAAAGTGCTAAAATCTGTGTCGTTTATTAATTTTGGGAAGTATTTCTCCGGGTTTTACATTGGTCATTAGCAGGCGATGTGACATTTCAATTATATCGTATGTGGGTGTCTAATGGTACCAGCAAATGTCTGGAAGAGTTGAAAGATATAGGCAGTTGAGAGATATACGAACATCCCACAATAGACGCTTATAATTTGGATTATTTATAGGCAACTCTTGGTGTGGCATTAGGCATTTGTATAGTGAAATATTGCAGAGAATCCAAGCAAATATACTTGCCACAATAGATGCTTATATTTGTGTTATTTATAGGCAACTCTTGTTGTGACATTAAGCGTTTGTATGGTGATATATTGTTGAGAATTCAAGCAGGTATACTTGCCATTTGCAGACCTATTGTTTGAACAACTTTTGCCCTAAATACTTTGTATAATTGTGACAATTTAAGCCAGCAGCGCGGCATTTAAAGTCAGTGCCCCAGTTAACACTTTGGCCGGCTATTCAAAAGCCTTGTTTGGCCAGCAATTTCCCTCTTTTATGCCCATCCAGCAAATTGCCCCAGACATTAGCCAAACTGCAGTTGACAACTGTTACGAAAAGCGGGCCGAGAGCCATTAACCGCACCGGATCAATGGGCGAACACCTCATCCGCCCCCACTCACCGCAGCCAGTTGATGGACTCTACAGCATATGCCCACACAAAGGCGAGAATATGCGCAATTTTCGGAAAATTTTTTGCAATTAACAAACAATTTGATCGAGGGATTGCAGCAGCCTGCTTGCTTGCTCGGTCGGTCGGTACCCTTGACTCGGACTCGGTGACGATGGCAGGTTGTTGGACAAATCCGTTTAGCTCCGGGCCATAGGGCAAACAAAACCCCAGCTAGAGGGTCTTATGGCGCAACAACAAGGGCAGCAGCACATGTCCCGAAACGGCTAAGCGAAAAATGGAAAATCAGGTCAGCAGAGCCATCACACAGAGTCCAATGTAGTTGTAATCGTTAGAAAATTCGAACATATTTGGCAGAGCCCAAACGTAAACAAGGAACCCGGTCCCAACAGGGGCTTATAACTAGGGTGGGTCTCGATGTCATTTTGGGAAATGTTTTCAACATGTATCTAGCAGAGTTAGAGAGGGAATTGGGCCAACTAGCATGACAGGGAAATTAAATAAGATCCTAAACTTTAACTTAAGTTATTATAGAGTTAAAAGACTCTAAAGGGTGATGAGTAAATGAGAGGTTTACCTACCTTGAACTGTCAAAAGTTATCGAGAATTATCGATAAAATCAATATATTTTTGGGATTTATGAGGACTTAAAAGGAGGTCAAAATGAATTTTGAATAAAATGATTGTTATTAAGCTTTTTTAAGCTATTAAGTAATGTAAAATATAATTAAACGGTTCATATTCACTTATTTCTATACATTTTTGAATAAATATCTGGTATTACGAATATCCCGAAATTAAGTGAATATCTAAGTACATTTCCACATCGATTTGAAAAGGAAAAGTGTTCCTTCAGCGGCCACAAAATGTAACACCCTACCCGAGGGTGGTGTCCTGTGAATGCCCCGGTCTGTGGGTTGATGTTATCCTGTCAGCAGAGAGCTAGTGAGAAATGAGCGGAGCGATGGGGGAGGGAGGGCGAGTGAAACACATCCAACAGCTTGTTGAGCGATAAAGCAATTAGAAGGAAAATGGGATTTTGCATTTGAAATGTTGTTACAATGCTCGCCCATTATTCCAGAATCCCAAGCACCAAACACTGAGCACTGAGCAGTGAGCAGTGAACACCAGCGGGTGATGTGACGAAAATGGACCAACACTTTGTTGTTTGCACAATAAGCAGGGATGTGCTTTAAGTCCCTTTGGTCCCTTTGGAGACGGAGACTCCCTTAACTGACCTACTTTACTGATGGCTTCTGTTCCTATTCTGTGTTTGGGGCCGTTCCGCCTTCTGGATCTGTTCCGAATGCAGTTTTGCTGTCAAGGAGCGGCGCGGCCCTACTGCATTTTTATGCATTTGGCGCAAGTTGAAGTGGAAGTGTCGAGTCGCATATGGGTGTGGAAAAGCATCTGAAAGCAGCATTCATCTCTCCCAGTGCGCGATGCAGATAAAGATGAGAGATTGCCTTTGGAAAAGTAGAGGAAATTCCGCCTGGCTGCACAGAAACTTTTCATATTCGCCCGCCTCGTCGAACTTTGAGCAGCCAATTTCTTGGGTATAGATAAGCAGCAGCAGCAGCAGCAGCAGCAGCAGCAGCAGCAGCATCAGCATCAGCATCAGCGACTATGAGACACTTTTGACTTCACACGACTTTTCCTTGGGAGCCCCGGGAGCTCAGGAAAAGCTCTCGAGGCAGCCCCTTTGCATTGCTGGCTTACGGCATGATGAACTTGAAAAGGAGAAAAGGAAAGGGTGCACAAAATCCCAAGAAAAATATAAAATAAAATAAGGCAAAGCGGAGCCAATGGATTTGCGGATGGGTGTGCCGGCAAGGTGCTCTTTAACGCTTCTTGGGCCAAGGAGTGAGCCTTTTAAGGGGCTCAGGCTATTGACTTCGCAGGTCTCACAGGCAAAGCCATTCAAATCGCATAAGATAAACTGAATTATGCTTATGTTTATGGAGTTTGTTCTCGGAAAAAAAAGGGTTAACACACATGGTTTTTGAAAAAGTAAAGGTAGAGGGGTATAAGAACATAAGCTGATCAAATAAAAAATTAGAAAGAAGTCTTGCAAGTCTGCTTTATTTTGGATACATCTTTGTAAAGCCAAAATCCATTCCATATAATTATAGAAACACTTACATTTCACTGTGAACCGCTGTCGCAAGTACCCTCATCACATAACTATCATCGGAGCATTTATTCCATCACACTTTCGGACAGCAAACTGGCTTTAGTGCCCATCCCTGGCGCTGGTCCAAGTCCCGGCGATAGCCAAATTGTATTTGTCCTAAACCAGTGGAAACTCCTCTGGAAACTCCTCTAACAAAGCGAACAGCATTCGGGACCCACGGAACGGGAGGGCCAACTATAATTTTTATTTGGCTAGCAAGGCAGTGGACAAACAAACAGACCCGCAGACCAACTAACAAAGATCCCTAATCTGGAGTAAATCCAGAATTGTCCTTGCCACTGCCACTGGCAGTGCCACTGTTCGTGCTGCTGGTTTGGTGGCTGTTGTTGGGATGCTAAATTATTTGCACATATGCAAAGTTGGCAAAAAGTGCGAACAAAGGGAGAGAGCGCAAAATGGAAGGATAGCCAGGACTCGAGTCCTGACAATGACTGTGCAAATTTGGTGCAGATAAGCAGAGTCCGAGAGCAAACCCACAACGGCAACGGCAACGGCAACATCAGAAGCAGCAAGGACAACTAATGCCCGCTGACATGCAAAAAAGGGTAAATGAGTGACAGGACAAAACGAAGTATGTCTGGGGTGAGTCCTAGTCCGGCCCACCAAGGGTTAACATTCACTTCCCCCGGCCGCTTAACCCTCGTCTGCTTTGGCTATTCGCGCGAGGGAATCTACACTTGGACAATAATAATTGCCAATATGATTTTATTATAATCACTAGAAATTTTGGAAAAATTATGAAAAATACGTGTATCAGAATTTTATATACATTTTTGAGTCTACAATTTTTATGAATAATATAAATCTAATATTTATCTGTTAAAAAACCCTTAAGGAACTTGGAAATAGACATCCAACTTGGTTAAATAATAGCCATACCTTTTTGTCAAGCAAATAGTTTAAACATATTGTGTAATTTTGGTTGATAAGACTCTTTAAAATGCCAACGAAATTAAGTTTTTGAATAATTTGTGATATTGAAAACCCAAATAGCCATACCGTTTCTTCCTGTGCAGGACAACAATGGACTATTTCACCCGTCCTTTTGCGTATTTTTCGCCTAGTGCTCAACTCTCGTGTTAAATGCTATGACAATTGCTATAATTGTCAACTGTCAAATGGCATTAAAAATTTGCTGTTGTTGTTGTTGTTGTTGCCAGTGCTCTTTGCACTTGCCTGCACGCTCAATTGGGTGCGTAGGTGTGGAAATTCCTGAATTGGCAGCGAGCGAGTGGAAAATGTGCGATTTTTGAGTTAACAAAAGGCTTAGGCCTCTACACGCCACGCAGCTGGTCTTTTTGTGCCCGGCAAATGGGATTAGATTAGCGAGGGTTAAACGAGGGGCGAAACAAGAGGCTGATTAAAGATACGAATTACCGGGTATTTTTCAATGGGCCGGGTATCGGAGGTTCCAGCGACGACTTTAAGGTGACCAAAGATAAAGATTTCCGTATCTCCTTGTCGCTCTGTTTTCACCTTTTCAAAAAAAAAAGGAGGAACCACCAGGCGCAAACCTCATTCAGCGCCATCCATCTATCAACAGACGTCAGGACGACGAGGAGACTGTCATCCTGCCAGTCTTGCCTTTAACCCCTCCGGCCCCACACCACATTACCCCGCCTCGTGGTATCCTCCTATATATCCTTTCACGTCTGCCATCTTGTTTGCACTTCGTGCTTTTGCATTCAAATTGCGTTTATTCAAATAGAACCAGAACCGTACACATTTTCAATTATTTTATGCTGATTTCCAACCATCGCAGATCCTTTGTCTGCTTTGGATACTAAAATAAAAAAAAATGTCAAGTAAAAAGAACAACCAGCCGAGCGAGGTGAAGCACTGGCGAAAACTTTTTCCAAATTTAATTATGCTAAATCTTAGGCTTCGCATGTATTGTTATTGAAAGTCACTCAAGTCATCGGGAGCCGGGATTCCGCACATTTAGCTGTCATTCTCATAAAAATGCAAACCAGCGCGTCCTGTTTGATGACACTTGAATGTCACATATGAGCCAGGACTCTGGTGCCTCTTCCGCTCGCCCCGTCTCGGTCCCGGGTGTGTCGCAAAGTTTGACATTTAGTGGTTGGCAAAAACTGTCAGGATTCCTGGGCAAAACTTGACGATGATTGCTCGCATCAGACGGGTTCGGGTTGGACTTGAAAAGACTTTGAAGATGTAACGCAACTCGAGGTGAGTGAGTGGAACTAATAAAGTTCGGTGGCAAAATAAACTTTTGGTTAACCCGCTGGAAACCAACGTCACCCGTTTGGAACTCTAGCAATCGTAGGTCTAAAACTTGACCTAAGCAAAAAGTTTTTTTGGTTTTTTGTATTACCCAAAAAAAATTATGATGGGTTCTTTGAAATTATAAGGTGTAAAGATGTATAGAAAATTTTAAATTGTTCTTCAAAAACTGCCAGATAGTCTAAACTTTCTCACATTTCCTTTTCACCGTCACATTCCGAACACTTGCGCATGTTGATTCCCTTTTGTTCGAGACATTCACACCTTTTTTTTTGGGAGGATTGACAGCCAAGTGAGCTATGGAGTGCCCATGGCTGGCTTAGACTTTAAGTCATGGCTGGTTTAAGTCTAGAAAGATAATTGGATGTGCCTTTGGAGGGTTAAGAAAAGGTTTCCTAGCCGAGTAATTAAGTTTAAACTTTATCTGGCTGGAATCCTGGCTGCGTTGAGACCTCAATTGCCTAGGAAGTCGCACTCATTTAGCATATTTAAGTGAAGCCAACGAGCAGGGACAACCCACTCACTTCCGCTCGTCTATTCAAATTCTCCTACCCACAAACTGGCTTTGATATTCACAGAAATCATATAATAAATTATAGTTACGGCCCCCCCTCTTCATTGTTTGTGGCCAAGTGTGTGTATAATCAATTTTATAACACGATCCTTATAGTTTTCTTTTTGTTTCTAGCAAACAATAGATCGACGTGTGCTTAACACGATATTCGTGTGTTCCGAAGGCTTTTTTCTTTGTTTTGTAGCCACTGGCCCAACACTTGCCCTGAGAGACAATGTCAAACCCATTTTTAAGGGGAACTGGGACAATACAAAGGCCGCGGCAGAAGAATAGAAATTGGTAACGAGGAGGAATAGAAACGAAATTATTTTTGTTTTGTGTCATCTTTTTGTTCGAGTTTTGTTTGAGTTTTGTTCGAGTTTTTTTCCAGGCCTGAATAATTTTCCCGTTCCCTGAGGCTGCAACGTCTCCGTCGAGTCTCGATCTTTTGTTTGTTGTTTATTGCGGGCCCACGACTTATAGAGGGGATCTCCCTTTTGTTCATCAGACGTGAGTGCGGCGGCCACAGGTGAATGCGTGAGAATTTTCCACAAGTGATTTTATGTGCGTCTTCGACAGTTGGCCCGATGTCGTCTGGCCATCGCGTAATTTAATGTTCTTTTTTTGTGGTCGGACAATTGCGAAAATAATGTGTCAGTGGGCAGTCCCAAAGGGTCCTCAGTGGCGGGTGGTCCTCTGGCGCCAGGACAAATGGCCAGCCTCTGGGCTCTCGTATAATTTACAAGCTAAATGGGAATATAGTTGTTTGCAGTTTGCCGGTGCAGCAGCTTTCACCCAGTTTTCCGGCGCACTGACTTCTCATGCATTTTTAAGCGCCACACATTTCGGGCCATATATGCCCATGGTGGCCATCTCCGAGGAGTGGTCCTTGGGGGCCTTGGGATGCCGGGTTGCCGGGTTGCCGGCTTCGGGCCTCTTCCTTTGGCTTACAGTCTCTCAAATATTAATTTTTATATGTGCTCCTCGGCCGGCCCAGGTGGCAATAGTTGTGGGCCGGGCCAAAAGCACAGCTGCCAAAGCCGTGCAGCCGTGCAGCCGTGGCTCGTTGTGGAAATTGAAATGTGGAAAAGGCGCTTAATGCGCATATGAAAAATGGAGAAAGGAAATTGCATTTTCTTTTTGCCCCGAGCCAGTGCTGCCGCCACCGCCATCTGTAGAATTTTGCACTCGACGCTCTGGAGTAGGTCAGGCGAGGTTAAACTCAAACAGAAACGGGTGCATTCAACCGTGAAGGACTCGGCCAAGAGGCAGAAGGAGCCTGAAAAGCATTTCACTTAACGAGAGCCCCAGCAAAAAAGTATTATTGATAAATAAGTGGAGGCGCTTTATGGCCGCATTGCGAGCGAGGCTTTAGCCTTAGCATTGTGTAATTCCTCGAAGCACACTCTTGTAATTGATTTAATCTCACTCGTACTTTAAACCTTTTAAGCAAGTCAATCCCCGAGCAAATCAGATCAATGTCCCTACTGAACAATTCAGCAAACGTCGTCACATCGATGGAATTGCAAATGCCAGCCCGGAATTCCTTGCGTTCTCCCGCCATTCCACAGGCTATTATCCTGGATTCCCGGCGACTTGTCGCACGCAATTTCCATAATTTGCACAACTTGATGAACAATTTAAACACACAGGCAGTATTAATGCAAGTTTGTGTTCCCGCGCCCGTCTGCCAAGTTTTGAGTGCTAAGCGCCGGGCAAACAAATGGCAACAATTTAAGGCAAATTGCTAACTGGGCGCCCCGTGGTGCCACGCCCCCTTTACACCTTTTACACCTTCGCAACGGGTTGGGCGTGTGTGCACGCAACTCTGCACTTAATGCGGCCAAAAAGCGGCAAGGCCACGCCCAAAAACTGAATCCTAAAATACGAGTACAAACATCTACTATGACTAAAATGGTTTTTTAACAATAACTCAGCGCCAAGTTCGCTCTTCATGACATTTGATTGATGTGCGCCCCGGCGGGACGGGCTTCCCGGCAAAAGTGCAAAATTATGGGAAAAGCCGGCTATCAGCTTTCGTGCCGGCTATCCAAGGGTAATTTATAATTTCGGTCTTATTTAGGCTGAGCCCCGCTACCTGATAAGGTTGAGTGGAAATGCGAATAAAAGAAATGTTAAGGAATTAACATATACCCAATCGCAGCTTTAAATGCAGAGGGGTGACATCAAATCAATGCCCCTGAAAACCATGAACAATCCATGTTCAAAATGTTCCCAGAAGACCAAAAATTTGTGCTGCCTATCGAACATTTCCATGGGCCCCTTTTTTCCACGTACTACCCGCTCTTCAAATATGCATGAGCGTGAAATTTTGCACGAAAATATGCCACTAGTGCCAGGGCGAAAAAAAAGAGCTGGAAAAACGACAACAGCGTTTATGACAAAATTCCATTTGGCCCCGGCCCACTGGGTGTTTGGGCTAATGACTCCTGGCATCGGGTGCCAGGTCCCCGGTGCTCCCTTCTGGGCTGTTTTGGAATTTTCATGTGGAATTTGTCATGTGTCAGTATGACTTAAATACCGAGAAAATACTCGTACTTCGCTTTTTTCTCCACTGCCTTCCCTTGGAGCCGCGAGGAGGGGCACCTCACAAATTATGCCGGCTGGCACGACTCTAATGGACTTTGATAAGGTGGCAAAAGGTGAAACCTGCAGCAGCATACTTCGAAATTTATGCAAATCCGCCTTTGACCTAAATTAGCACGAAAATTTGTTAGATTAGGCGCTTTTCATTTCCGTTACCGCGGGGGGAGTGTACGTAGTATGTTACGTACCTCCCCAGTATAAAATGTAACCTCTCCTTTCGGCAAATAACATGAACCCGGCCCATTTCGATTGCCGAAATGGGAGCCAGCTTACAAGCCATAAAAATTGCATGTCCTCGAGGTTGTCGTATGCATGTTGAGGGCCTTGGCTCTCCGGCTCCTTGGACATGAATGGGAAATGGGAACATTGCTGGGTGCTTTTTAAGTGCAACTCTTTGTATACAACTTCCGTTTGGCGTGTGACGCTGTCGGCGACGCTCACAAGAAATGCAAATTTCTGCACACACACTCCACACTCCACACTCCACACATTTGCCTACATATCCTTATGGACAAGAAGCCGGAGCAGGAGCCGGATCCGGAGCCAGAGCCGGAGCAGGATTCGAAATCGCAGTCGAGTCAGCAAGCGCGCACGCATTCCATTCCATTAACTTTATCAATGTAAATCACCGAAATGTGTTGGCTTTGGTTGGCCGCTCGGATTGCTGGCGGTTTTTGGTCGCTTTGGGTTAAACTCCCGCGCATATACATGCATGCAGGGGCTACTTATATACAACAGAGTATATATATGTTAATGGAATGGGTAGAAGATAAAGCCAACACGTCTTGGCCGGGAATGCTGCACGCATTCGCCTGAAAAGCCATTCGTAAAAGGGAGGCTTTCAGGAGTCGGTTTCTCTGATAGCAAAATCATATTTCAAAAGGAAAGTTTTCTTTTCCAAGCAATTCAAGTGCTGTTTATTGGGCCATTTAATATTTATTTATATACGAGTAGTTATATTTGATAACCCCATAAAATCAAAGAACTTGCATGCCGATGAATTTCCATACATTGCCTCATAATTAAGACATTATTGGGTCTTAATAGCCTTACAAAAACCTTAAGAAATCGCAGCCCGACTTGAGAGCAAGCCCGTTTTTATTAGCCTATCAACTTTCATTTGATTATCTCAATCAATTTCCAGCATAAAAACTGCTGTCGCCCAGCCTCGATGTAATTAATTACGCAACAAAAAATGGGAAATGTCATAATAAATCTTTATCAAAAACGGGCCGTCGGGGAAATATGACAAATTATGAGCCAAAGTCTCAAGGCACAATAAATCAACAAATCATTTGCCGGGGCAGAGAGCCTGTTTTCTTTTTCTGTCGGCAATTAGAAATCATTTAATTGCAGCGGCAAAGTCATAAAAAGCCATCAAATCGTCAGCGAATCGGGGAGTTCATCAATAATAATAATAATCAAGAGAAATTTACATGATTTGCCCATAAATCAATAAAGGACGGAGAAAGTTACAGAACATGAGGGCCGGGCAGGGGGCATTTTGCTTATTGGTTAACATAATTTCAGTTTGATGGGCAGCCAAAGACATCTTGAAGCGGTGAAAATTCAACAATTGAGGAAAATCAATAGCCAACAGAAGTTGCCAAATATCAGAATGCAATTTGCTGGACCCATCAGCAAACCTTTTTGGCTGATTTTCGAGTGTGTTTTTCCTCTCGCCCCCCAAGGGAAAATATCAGCTACTTCTTCGGTTTTTTTTTTCTTTTTTTTTTACACATAAAGCCATATTTCATTCGCTGCCAGTCAAATCGGACAAGCTAACAGACAGATTGGACCGTCAGGCGGACAAACTGTGGGAATAAGTTTCCAATAAAAACAGGAGGCAAATGGAATGCACATGCCCGTATCTCTACGGGTAGATGCGATTCCGATTCCGCTTCAATCCCAACCCCAGCCACCAGTCACCAGCTACCAGCTCCCATCTCCCAGCTCTACAACTCTACATCCAAAAGTAATTTAACTCCACTTCAGAACTCCCAGGGAAGAGGAACACAGGAGGCATACTCCTCCTGGCTGCTGTCACTGATTTTCCGCTTCATATTTTTATATCAACGAATGCCTCCAGAGGCCGGAGAGAGATAGAGATGAAGCCGAGCGACAAAAATTGTGTTTATTTTTACATATAAACCAGATAAAATATATACACGTATAAGCATGTGCAGGCCGCCGCCAGCTCGGGTATGGAAATTCTTCGCTTTTTATATTTTCCGTCTCCAGCCTCTTGGCGGGGTCGGGAATCTTCATCTCGTGCCTGCCAGTCGATGGGGGATTTGTAGGTGACGTGAAAATTGTCAAAAAGGCGCTTAAAGTCTTCTCGTTGGCTCAAATTAAAGAAAATGTTATTTTTGGACTGACAGGCAAAAGGATTGAGCATATCCAACTGGCGGGGCACCTACAGCAGCCAAGGGATTGAGGCTCGGGTATTTTTGGGGCATTTTTCGTGTTGGGGTTGGAGGTTGAGCCTGACATGCTAATGGCTCCGCTTTGGGGGGAGAAGTGAAGTGAAAATTGTCGAGAGCGACAGCGTATTCGGTTACACTTTTCTCACGCCACACACATCCAGATGGTTGGTTGATGGACTTCTATATTTGCACCTAAGCATGAAAAATGATTTCGAAACAGTGCCGTGAAGGGGAAACGAGACAAATGGAGATTAATTGAAAAAACTTCAGTGAAACGGGGCACTAGTTTCGTGATTATTCTTTTATGATACATCTGAAATTGTAACATTTGCTTGGCTAAACAAATCACTCCTTTGTGTGATATATACAATCCAGAAAGCGACTTCCTAGTCCACACTTTGATGTTTCCTTGATGGCGTAACATTTAGCCTCAATTTTCTTAAATCTGCTATCTTTCAGTAGGCCTGAGCACGTTTCCTTGCGTATCGCTTTTTCATCGATCTTGCCATCTTTAATGAATCCGGCAGCTATCATAAGACAGTGGTGGCCACACTTGGATTGCTGCACAGTCGCAGTGACTTCGACCCACTTTTTTATGCCCATCTCCTGGTCCAGGCACTTTAGGTAGGCCGCCTTTTCTGCGGGCTGGATTTTGGCCATCAATGAAAGTGATCAGTGAAAACCAAAACCCTGGGACATTTACTCACTTTATTCAGAGCACTTAGCAAGCCATTGGCGCTGGCCGTGAGGACCAACAAAGCGAAGATATAAAACATTTTTCAAGTTGAACTAACATTCGGTTGTGTATTACGTTGGGTTTTATATGAGTTGTTGGAGCATAACAAATTGCTAAAATTCATAATCATGTTAAAGTAATTAATGCAAATTGTTATGGATTGAAAACCTTACCCTAAATTCGCAACGTCTTGGTTTGGACGATAGGAAAATGTGGGGCATTTTGTTGTGTTGGGATTGCAATTGGAGTCTTACGTCCTAAAGGCTTAGATTTGGAGAAAGTAAGGTGAAAATAATTCCAAGAGTTCCCTGAAGCCATATCAATTAATCCCCCAATTGATGTGGCTGCAATTTGAAATAAAAAAAAAGTGAAATTACCAACTAGTTTCGGGGAAACTCTTTAATGATACATATTAATTTGCAGGTGCATTCATTTTCAGGTGCATTAATTTGCAGGTGCACTTTTAGCTAAACATTCTGATATTTTAGCTCCTGGATTACACTTTCCTGTAGCCTTGATGGCGAAACATTTCTGGTCAAATACTTGTGGCTTGTAATTCTCGGTTCGTTTGTACCATTCGTTTTCATTGATTGCATGTTCGCGAAACAATTTTTCATTGGGCTTGCCATCTTTAATGTAACCGATTGCGACATACTTGCAGTGTATGTCACATCCGACCTCTATGGTATCAACACTAAATTTTTCTCTTGGCAGGCCCGTCTCCTTTGTCAAGCACTTTTCGTAGGCCTCCTTTACTCCGGGCTAGATTTTGGCATATAGGTGGTTTGAGTGATCAGTAAAAGTCTGGGTTCATATACTCACTTTTTTCAAAAGATCAGCTCCAAAGTTAGCGGTAGTGGTTGAAGCCATGACGGCCAATAAAGCGAAAATATAAAGCATCACTCAAGTTTAGTTAACATTCGGTTGTGTATTACGTTGGGTTTTATATGAGTTGTTGGAGCATAAAAAATTGTTAAAATTCATAATCATGTTAAAGTAATAAATGCGTTTGAAAAGAAATTGTTATGGATTGGAAACCTTACCTTAAATTCGCAACGTATTGGTTTGGACGATAAGAAAATGTGGGGCATTTTGTTGTGTTGGGATTGCAATTGGAGTCTTACGTCCTAAAGGCTTAGATTTGGAGAAAGTAAAGTGAAAATTGCACCTAAGCATGAAAATAATTCCAGAAGAGTTCCCTGAAACCACATCAATTAATCCCCCAATTGATGTGGCTGCAATTTGACATAAAAAATCAGTTAAATTACCCACTAATTTCGGGGAAACTCTTTAATTTGCTGGTGAATTTTTTTTAAGTTCCAGTTAAACATTCTGCTATTTTACCTCCTGGATTACACTTTCCTGTAGCCTTGATGGCGAAACATTTCTGGTTAAGTACTTGTGGCTTATATTTCTTGTTCCGTTTCATGTGCCATTCGTTATCTTTGATTAAATGTTCGCGAAACTTTTTTTCAATGACCTTGCCATCTTTAATGTAACCGACTGCTACAAGCTTGCAGTGTATGTCACATTCGTCACTCATGTCATCACTATGCAATTTGTCTCTTGGCAGGCCCGTCTCCTTTATCAAGCACTTTATGTAGGCCTCCTTTACTCCGGGCTAGATTTTGGCATATTGGTGGTTTGAGTGATCAGTAAAAGTCTGGGTTCATTTACTCACTTTTTCCATAAGTTCATCTCCATAGTCAGCGGTAATGGTTGAAGCCATGACGGCCAATAAAGCCAAAATATAAAGCATCACTCAAGTTTAGTTAACATTCGGTTGTGTGTTACGTCGGGTTTTATACGAATTTTGCTGCTTAACAAATTCATAATGATATTAGTGTAATTAATCTGTAATGGATTGGAAACGTTACCTTAAATTTGCGAAAAATTATTTTACCTGGCCAACTTTAGTAGAGTAAGCAACTTCATTAGGCCAAAGTTTTCTCCACTGCCAGGACTCCACAATTTGTTATCGATTGTCCCGGTCCCTTGGCTTTTTCACATGCTGCCTAACTCAATTTTTGTCAACTTGTCGCCCCAGTCAAATTATGCAGAACCTATATGTTTAAGCATAAAAGTTAATCAATGGCATTACGTATGCGGCATCATCAGCATCAGCATCGGCATCAGGATGAGCGTCCCTTTGGCAGGTCCCCAAGGCAATCAGCAAAAGTACATTTGATTTTTCGCTCGCTTTTGCGATTTTGCCTACACAAACACAAAACGCTCTCGACCGTTTTCATTATGGGGAAATAGTTAAATTATCGCCCATGGACCGCATGATTGACAGGCGGACACATGATTGGATGTTGCGATGTCCGGAGGGGGTGTTGGTTCGTGTTTCAACTAAATTTCTCATTTCCTCGGCTCGACGGACAGTGGTCAGTTTTTATGCCCGTCTTATCGGGCCCTCGATTTGGGATTGGGATGTGCGGGCCCAGTGGACCATCATAAACTGACCACCACTTTGATTTTGTCATTTATTTGAAAAGGGCGAGTGGACTGGGTGGCGGTCATCCCCGGGGCATTTCATAGCCTTGTCCTCCCCAAAACTGACCCTTTCCTAATTTGTTTTCTATTTGGTACTAATTTCTTAATTTAGTGAAGCATGGCCATCTGCGTGCGTCATTGTTGGGTGTCCAGTTTTAGGGTCACTTCCCAGATCCCCAGATCGATGCTGGCCGTCCATTGATTAAATGTCATGGCAAGAGTGTGCCCGCCTGCCGCTCCCAAGTTGCTAATAAAAGTTTAATTTACTTTTAAATTAAAGTGGTTCGATGGCGGTGAGTGATTGGGCTTTAATTTAAATGGGTTTTCTAAACGTTTTGTAGATTATAGCATACCTCTTTCTTTGGGATTAAATGATACCTCTGAGGGAGGTACGACTTTAACTTGCTTAACCATAATTCTCAAAGAACTCTTTACTTCCCAACAGCAACCTGTGCAGAATTCCTCTTCAGCTTAAATAACTTTCGTTATCTTCACTTTTACCTTTGTTGGAATCAAAATTGCAAAAGTGCAGCGGTGAAAAATTTTTAATTAAAATTCACAGACGCAGACACACCCCCACAACGCAAAGGCTCACCTGGGGGAACCAAGCTCCATTCCCTCGGTTGGCTCACATATGCTCTTTGGAGAGTTTACCTGGGACGTGAGCCAATTATCGGGATTGAAATTGGAGGCAGGGAAGCTTAAGCCTTCGACACTCGTGTGTTACCTGCGAGTGCGTGAGCTCAAGAGCAATTCGAGTTATTAATCTGATTTTTCAAATCGCCGGCATGCAACGTCATCGTCATCGTCATCATTGTGATCGAAATCTTATATAAACAGGAAACGCAGCTCGGCTGCAATTTCCATTCATAAGCCGGCTAAGCCGCTTATCTCCGGCAACTCGAACCCCCGAAAAGACCCGACAAATTGGCTGCAACCTGGAAGCCGCAGCGAGGACAATGCCAACGAAAATGTCAAAGTCAAAACTTGCCAGACAACGGACCGGTTAAGTAAAAAGGTAAAGGCAAGCCAGCGGTACGGCTGGAGACTTTCAGGGGGTTCCCCCCAGTGCAACTTCCATCAGACAATACTTTTTTAAGAGAATTACGTCTTCGAATCGGGGAAATATTTCATAATGCTGACAATCTATCGATCAATGGTCATGGCACTGAGAAAAGTATTGAAATATAATTTAGATAGCTTAAATAATTCTTGGTTTTAAAATCCTCTGGACTGTATTTTATATTTCCAATGAAGGATAGATCATAGATCAATGAAGGATAGATCATTGGAAATATAAAATACAGTCCAGAGGATTTTATTTGCAATATGTATCATATATTATATTGGACATTTCAAGGCAGAAAATTCAAAATTCAAATAAATGTGCGCGGTAATTATGACAATATATTGTGAAATTATAATAAATTTAAGGATATACTGTAAAATTATCCTAATTAAAGGGATACAACCGTTATTAATTTTCTTCCAGTGTGGCTGCCTGTCATAACGAACCATTGACAATGACTCAATTTGATTCCATACTTTTTTTTTGTCCTCCTGTCAGCGGGAATAAAAAATGCAGCTACTGCGAGGGATGCGGGCTAGGGGAGCTCCCTAACTGTCTACCTACCTTCGTTGACTGCTTTATTTATGAGATTTCCACGGTGGTTGAAAATGCAGTTCGATAAATAAATGAAAAAAAATCAAATTTCACTTGGTGGAAAAGCAGAAGTTAATTGCCTGACAGGACCAACACAACAATTGCATTCATTTATCATGCTTAAAGTTTTGCATTGAGCGCGTGCAAGCAATTTACAAAAAATAATGAAACGAAATTCCAATTCAGGGCGTGCCAAAACGAACGCCTTGGGTGGTAGAAAAAACAACAACAAAAGCTGCAACAAAAAGCAACTAAAATCGGGGAGCTATCAGCGGGCGGTCACTCTAATTTTTTACGTGACATCGGCATTACGAAAAGAACAAAGAAAATCCAAAGCGGGTGCGCTGGGGTGGAGTGGGCGGTGGAGTGCTCAGGATGCCGGGAAGTTGAAGGCGAAGTGGAGGTCCTTCGACTGCGATTACAAATCAGCGCAAAGGCGCCAAAAAGTATTCAGTGCCAGACAAAAATCACAGTAAAATCACTTTTTCCCAGCGATTTCGGAATTGCCTTGGCATGTAATTGAATGGGCGTGGGTGTGGGAGTTGGTAAGCTAAACGAGAGGAGGCCAAAACGTGAGGATGTCAGGGGAATACTATATATAATACCAATGAGACATGAAACTAGTGAAGTACTTGGGCCTTGGGAGCAAGCTGTAAGCAATAATTGAACGAATATTGATCATTATTTTAAAAGAATGCAAGGTATATTATATACCATTTATTGAAATTTCCATAGAGCTTGGTTGCAGGGATAAAACTTATTTTTTGTAGCTACAATATCTCAATCGCCCTCCTGCGAGAGGAGCTTCCTTCCAATAGCTTCCCTTTGGCTCCTTTATCTCCTTTCCCCGCCGCTTTTTGGCCTTCTTTTCCGCTTTGTCTGTCAACCCATTTCCTGCCGCCAATAATTAAAGTAATTGCTACATTTCTGCCACTTCCCTTTGTAGGTCTCCCACCGCCTGCCCGGCTCCCTGTGGGGCTAGCACTCCAGACGCTGTCTTTGCCAAAAAGGAAACTATTTTAAAAAGGCAAAACTACTTTGGCTTTAATTGCAACTGGCCCGAACTGGTTGCCGCCTCCATCGCTGCTGGTAGGAAAACCACTCCCCAGGGCTGTCCAATTGTCTAAATGTCTGACAACATTGTAGTTCTTGTAGTTCTTGTTGCCCGGCTTGGCTTCGATGCGGGTCCTGCGTCCTGGCTAGGAGTCCTGAGTGTAATGTCCTTTCCGAAGGGGAATTGGCCCTGTGTACTGTGTGTTGGGGCAGCAGCTACAATGTGCTTCCGTTTGCATGCAACTCCGCTAAGCTGCTTAAGTTTTGCCTCCAAAGTAGATGACTACACGGCGGGAAAAAGGTTCTGACCATTTCCGTTTTTCCTCTTTGACAAAATCAGAAAATCAAAGCATATATACATAAATTGTAAATATAAGGCCTATGTTTCCATGTAGAACAAGACAATTTATTACAAGCAAATATGTATTTGATAGATACTAAGAATTTTTATGTTGAGATGATTTTCAATTGCAATATTGGTAACATTTTTATCACAATATTTTTACCCTTCTGAAGCGATCAGATTGCTCTAAATTTTGACCTCTTTGATCCCCATTAAGTGGGTTAATTCTCACTTAAAACCTTACCAAAATAGTTGTATATATGTAGTTTGTTTTGCGACATGTAGGCCGGGACTGGAAGTGAACTCTGTGCGTGTTAATGATGGCTTGAACTGCCATTTGTGGCCTGTTGTGTTGCCTGGTCCAGGGGCACGTAAAAATCAATGTCACCGCGTTGTTTGCTGTTTGTTTTCGGTTAACATTCCTTGGTTCCGGATCCGGATCCGCTGCCATTTCCCTGCGTCCCCGCCCCCCCACGCTCGCCTCTAACCGCTGTCTGTGATTTCCCTGGCCGTTGTAATGGCAGCCGCTGCAATTTTCCTCTGCCAAGCTGCAAAAGTTTCGACGCAAAAAAGGAAAAACAAAAAGTTTTTCACTTAAACTTCGCCGCAATGCACCAGCAGTAGCTGCAGCAGCAACAGCAGCAGCAGCGGAGAGGAGTTCCTGAACAGAACGGTCTGAAATAATGGGTATTATTACTTTTAAATTGTGTTGGCGACGCACAACGGAAGTGGATCGTGGATTCTTTATTGATACGGTTACGGACTTCCTACAAAAATTATGTGCTAAAGTTCTGGGTCCTCTCGAGGGCCTTCTAAATTGTCTACTACAAATATGTGTTGCCGAGAAGGGCTAGAATTCATTTATCTACCTTTTGAAAGTTGTCATTTAAATATTTCTAAATTATGGGTGCACCCATGAGACAACTAGAGAGTGTTTTCCCATTCGCTTTCTTGGGCTATCGAATTTCCCTGCGAGCCCGCCGTGCTTTGGGTTATTCCCACGTCGATGTGGCACTCCCATCTCCGATAGAGAGGCAGCAGCACTTAAAATTTGTTTAAACATAAGTGGTTAATTATCTTGAACGTTTGCGTGCCAGGCCAGGCTGGCTACTGTAGCGCACCTCATCCGAGCAACCCTCTCTACGGATGCGAGTGTGCGCACCCCTATAATTAGTTTTCATAATTTTATTTTATATCACTGCGCTTTAGAGAACTGTCTGTCGGTCTGCCTGTCTGCCTGTCTATCTCGTGTTACCGTCACTATTCCAATTTCCAAGTTGAAATGCTGCCAGTTCCCGGAGACAGCCGAGTGCCCGCATGAGAAGTTGTTTTTATCAAACCGAAAATTAAAACAAAATATTTACATTATCCATAAGTTGCGAGTGAAAGTTCGGAGGTACTCAGCCGGCATATTGCTCTTTTCTTGTTTCTGGGTTTCAATTTTTGAGCGCAGTTTCCACTTTGCCAAATTTGGCTGCTCTGTTTCTGGCTTGCTAATTTTCCTTGAGCTCAGTTTTTCAGTTTTCTTTGCTGCTGCCGCTGCCGCTGCTGCTGCTGCTGCTGCAGTTTATGACAACTTGACGGACACTTTGAATTATGCATGACAACGTCGCGTCTAGGTTTCGGCTTTATGCATAACAATAGGGACTTGAGAGCAACTTAATGGCACAACATTGTCTTGGCCGAAATGCTAATGCTAATTTGCATTGGTTGTGCGCGAAAAGTCCGGAGTAGGCGTTGGAGTGTGGACAACTGAAAAGTGTGTATACATTTGCAGGCAAAATAGTTCCCTGAAAGGGCTTTTCTGGATTTGCCTTGCCAGTTACTTAACCATTAATAATGCAACACGAGAAAGGGAATGAGGTTGTGGAATATTCAAGAGAGAGTTGACTTAAAGCTGATCTGCTTGTTGGGATTACCTCTTTACTGTACCATGTACAAATGGTATATTAAGTTTGTGCAAATTTCTGTAACAGAGAGCTAGACATGTAATTCTTATTGCTTTATGTGCATTTGGCAGATATTCAGAATATGTCGTTTTTAAATTTTAGTCACGCTCTGTCGCCTTTAAAATTTTGGAAAAACTGTATTTTCTTCTGCATATTGGCCTATATCTCCAAAATGGTTGGAAAAATTGATATAAATCTTTTTGCTTAGAGTTACTAATTTAAATATCTAGCCGTGTGGCAAGTTTTACAAAGATCGCACAATAAACACTGAAGATACGGTCTTTACAAATATCAATAACAGATTATGTCTTATCAGCCTTTTCTATGTTCTGATTTTTTGCCTGTACATTTTCGGGTTTAATTATTAAAACGGAAGAAATAATTGATAATGAAAGAAAGTACATGGTATCCCGTGGTGAATAATTCTGGACTACAGCGTTTCCACATGTTTTTGTTTAAACTTTAAACTTATCGACCAATCTCAATGAAATGACCAAAGGAATGAAATGACCCAGCTACCAGATCCTATCCCAAATGGGTTATAGCACGTTCTGAAAACCCTAATTTATGGTCCCATTATGGGCGCCCGAACGAGGTGACTCCCTTTAATTATCCTCGTAAGCTTCAATCGTTAAGAGTCTGCTCCTCGATTTAATTAGCTAAAAGCCTTGGCAGCTGCGCCACCTTCTTTGCGTTCCCGGGCCAATATCAACTGCCTTGATCTAGGCCCCCGGCAGTTGTCATAAAATATATGCTGTATGTATGTATCTTTGGGTATGCATCCCCAGACAATATGGGCAATCTTATATAATATGGCATAAAGTCGCTGGCGACATCCTTCCCTTGACGCACTTAATAACTTAATTAACTACAGTAGCGCGCAGATAAAAATCAAGCGCAAAAATTAACAGGGAATCTGCGCGCAAAGCGGAGGTGGCAATAAAAATACGCCGAAAGCGAAAATAAATAAAAATCGGAGCCCCGGATCAAAAGGGCAAACGTGGAGGAGGGGGTCGAAGAGAAAGCAGAAAAACATAAAAAATTAAGCAATTACGTGCACGCAGGCCGCAGGATGTGATCAGGAAATGCACAACAGAGTTTTATTTGCGTCATTTTGTCATCATCATCAGGATGAGGGGCAGGAGCAGCCAAAAAGGGGAAGCCCCTCAAGCCCTGGGTGTCCCTCTGATTGCGATTGTACAATCTGGAAATTAAAGCAACGCCTGACAAATCACCGACCAAAATCCAAAAATGACAGAAAATGGAGGGACCCAAAAAAAAGGAAAAAAAAAGAAGAACTTCTTGCGTGTCTTAAATTCGCCATAAAAATGTCACACGAGTGAAGAAGGAGCAAGACTGACAGACAGGACAGCACCGGGCAGGACATGCGTGTCCTTTGTTTTTATGCGCCACGCCCCACGCGCTGCCAAAACCGCACCGCCATTAATGGCAGACAGGGAACGCTTGAGGTTAGGTTCATTTGCTCTAAATCTTTTAAATGCCTTTATTTAGACTAAAAGCGTTGGAGCAGACGTGCCGGCCCAGTTGGTTCCGGGAGTGCTTGCCAGCGATGCCGGCTTGGCTTTATTTCCTTCGAATTCCTAGGGGAATTGTCAGCCTAGACCATAAAGTATTAGATTTCCTACATTTTCGGGTATGAAATT
Source organism: Drosophila ironensis (assembly GCA_021223825.1). NCBI lineage: Eukaryota > Metazoa > Arthropoda > Insecta > Diptera > Drosophilidae > Drosophila > Drosophila ironensis. The sequence goes on along the minus strand of JAJJHQ010003614.1, from coordinate 1,205,291 downwards.
AGTTAAAAAATAGTCAAAATATTAGGTATTGATTGAATTCCTGCATTTTCGTGTATAAAATGATTATAAAATTGTCACAATATTAGGTATTGACTGAAAATCAATAATATTATAAAGAAATTGCTTACTTTATTTGATCTCAATCTCTAAAGATTTTAAGTGAACATTAAGTAACAAAAGTTTATTAAATAGGATTAAGTTTCCTATGAAAGTTGAAGGCATACAACTTCCCCTAGGTACTTCGGGAATTATAAAATAAAATTAAACGCTTAGCAGCATCGAATTAAATCTTACCTGTTTTCAATTGCTTATTGGTTAGGTAAGACAGAATATAAAACAAATAAACTACTGTTGATTGGGTAGATATTTCCAGGTGGATATAATATGGGGTATCTCATAACTTGAACTTATTTTAGTACCGACATCACTGGTCTATGTATTTTGTTGTGTATAGTATATGTGGGATGGAGCTGCTGTCAGGACGAAGGTTTGTCTGTCTCCGTTAAATGTAAGCGACGCAGGCAAAAGTGTTTTCCGCTTGCCAGTGTGTGTATTATTTTTTGCGGAGAGCCTAAGAATCCTTCGGCTCCGTTCTGTAACGTTTTGTTGGCTTTAATGTCTCGTTCGCATGTCCTTGCCATGTCCTGGACTCAGGGACCCAGGCAGAGGGTTCCCAGCTGGCTTGCGTGCTGCTTACGGCGCGTGTAAATATTTTGTTTTACAGCTTCGAGCACAGCCAGCAGTCCCGAGCAACAAACACACCACTAATAGACTTGCCCGTAGGTGTCTCAATTTTCTAAATAGTTGGGGGTTCCCTCCCCACCACCTCCCCTCTGGTTCTTGGTGCCATCAAAAGCGTTGGGCAAACAAAAACCGCAAACACAGAAACCCGGCAAACGCTTTGCAATTTTCAAATCAATGCCGAGCCCGCCCGACACATGCAAAGCATATTTCTTATTTGCTTGGGACGACTCCCTTCTCCGTGGAAACCTTTTTCGGCAAAGGACTCACAGCCTGCGAGGATCCCTTTGTTGGTTCATCAAATTGAAGCTTAAGTTTCGGCAGCCATTACGTTTGTTGTTCTTTATCAATGGCAAGCTTTTGAGGGATCCCCAAGGGTTCGCCCCAGGCAGCCTTGGGGGTAAGCCGCGGCAAAGCTGGGTCCAAGGTGGGCTCTTAAATGAAAGTATAGAATACTATACTGTTTCATATTGAAATTGTGGAATTTAGGGGCTCTCAAAATTACTACAAATTTATTTACAACCTATGAAACTAAACTCCAACTCTTTATCCAAAAATGAATCCCCAAAAGTTTGCTCTATTTGTCCTTAATCTTTAAACTAGTTTTCTAAAAATTATAGTCTACAGATTAAGCCTCTCTTTTGCTTCGGTGAATTTATATCCTTTGCCAAATTGGACTCCCAACATCTGCGTCTTGTCGAAAAACTGTGCAATTACAGTTTACAAATGCTGCGCACAATTCAGTGCACATGAAACACCATCAATAAAATTAGGGCAAGGACCGGGCCGAGGCCACTTCAGCACAGCCAGCCAGCCACACACAGGGCAATTCTTTATGGTCGTAAAAAGGCATTTATTAAAAATTCTCAACGCAAATCCCGCTTGTCCCTTAAATTAAAACAACATCATTTTGATTGAATGCCCGGGACTTGAGGCTGCGGGAATGCGGCCGCTCGACCGCATAACATATGCTACCCCGGGCATTGTCTACCTAGGTTTTTCCTTAATTTCATTACACAAAAGAAAAACGTTAGAAGACGATGGAGCGAAGGAAAACCACTCCAGAGGGCAAAACAATGGCCGGGGCCGTTGGTAAATTGCATTTTTGTAGAGAGCCAGCGAGGAATACCGCAGCGGAACCCGAGGACTGGAAAATGTATATAAATTGACTTCTTTATTGTGGCGTTTGCCTCTAATTTCGCAGAACTTCAGTCCACTCCACGAGAAGCGGTGTAGGAAAACAATTTACCACCTAAGAAGCCACAGACGCAGCCGCAGCAGCAGCAGAAGCCGAGAATCTGGAACCGAATCCGAATCCGCAGTCGAATTTGGAGCTGTAGCTGAACCCGAGACCTCCACCTCAACCTCAACCTCAACCTCAAACCCAACCCAACCACCGAACTGATTGAATTTTACGCTTCATTTAAATTGAATTTATTACCGGTGGATACGGTGGAACGCTACCTCTCAGGTGGGTTCCATTAGCGAGCCTGCCTGCTGGAAATCATAATTAATAGACCCGAATATTTTTCAACGCCAGCAAAAGGAAACTTCCAGCTAAGAGCTTTCCCTGAGCCAAACAAATTTCCACGCTTATTTCAATTACCTCTCAGGGCGAACCTCTGGAATTCCTTGACACTTTATCATAACCCCGGCATGCCGTTGGATTATGTCTGGGCCCGGGAGATATGTATGTGCTCCAATTTGTTTGCAACTTTATTAGGTTTTTGCCTCGCATTTTCCCTTTTGCCAGCCATCAGGCCAAGCTGACTTTTCTCTTTTTGTTTGGCTTATTTTTTTTTGTTTTGCCAATATTGTTTTAGCCGCTTGGCTTGTTTCACGTGTTTACCTTGCTGGGTGGCGGCAAGCTTTTCCACTGTTTTTCTTTTGGTTGTTGCTGTCAGAATTTTCTGTTACAATAATGCCCGGGAACTTTTTACTTTTCGGGTCTTCTGGTTGCCGTTTTTTGTTATTTTTTTTGTTTCTTTGTGGGTTAACAGGTTGCCAGTACGCCCCACTTACTTCTCAGGGTGGAGTGGCTCTGACTTGGGCTGGGGGTTGTCTTAAAGAGCAGCCCACTCCTCGTGGATTTAAGAGGAGTGTTCGACTGTTCGACTGTTGGAGTGTTCCAGTTTGCCGGGCCAAAACACACCTTCCACCGCACGGGGGGCATCATCAATCAATCAGTCGTTGGCAGAACAACTTGGGACCCAGAGTCATCAAGTCAGACCGGCTGACAGTTGAGTTGGAAGATCACGAATCAAATGGTAATCAAGATGCCCCAACCGAAAGCTTTCTGGCCTGGCCTGGGCTCGGTTCGTAAATATGCAAATTTTCGCAATGCAAATCAGCATTCATCCGTCGACTGAATGCCTGCAAATAGCGAATTATTTGGTGCGAGATGCAAATGAAATAAATATGGCAACGTTCATTTCGTATATCGCCCGCCCGCTGTCTGTTTATAAATTTCCCATTTCAATTTAAAAGTGTCCTCATTTCGTTTTATTTAACCCCAGAAACACACAAAAAAGAAAAAAAAAAACACATTCACACACATTCCGCATTGTTCGCTGTGCGGTCGGGGCCTAATAAAAAAATTAAATTTAATTACCAGCCACAAAACTAATTTGAAACTTTATCTCTGCATCGGCAGTCGGCACTAGCACGAGTCGCCCGGCATTATCCAACATAAATTCCATATTGCGTGCCCAAATGCTATTTGTTCTATGTATCTCCCGGAACGCACCACACACCAGTCACTCCGTTGGATGGACAGACGGACAGACAGACAGACGGACGGACGGGTGGATCGGTGGCTTGTTGGTACGGTGGGTCATTCAGTGGGTCTCTGTTCCAGTGGCCATGTCAGTCAGCAAGTTAGTTAGAGACACGTTTCCCTGTGGCTCTAACCAAATACATTTCACCACTTTTCCATTTCGTTCTCTCTGTTTTTCCATCCTCTTTGGGTTAGGGGTATATAGGGTTGAAGAGATATACCTCATCTTCTCAACAAATAATTGAAATGTATTTGGGTTGAACTTATTTTTAGATAGTTCATAGGTTTACTTGAACCTCTATACTCTATTTGTGGGCTTACTACATTTAAAGTTGGGGCAAAATATCTGAGGCTTTGTTATTCTTTACCGGGTTTTGTATAGTCCAAATTTCTGCCCAGAATATGTGTTAAAATATCAGAAGATTTGTAAGACTTTACCGGGTATCCTTTGTCCAAGGAACTGCCCAGAATATGTTCTCAAATATCTGAAGATTTGTACGACTTTACAAGCATCTGCCCAAAATAAGTGTTAAAATATCTGAACACTGCCCAAACAACTTCCCAGAATATGTGTTGAAATATCTGGACTCCTAAGACTTTACCGGGTATCGTATAGTCCAAACAACTGCCCAGAATATGTGCTAGTTTTTTGTTATTTTTCCCCTTTCTACACATCGGAGTAAGCGTGCATTTTTGTGGTTGTCTCTCAAGTTGCCTCCCACCAACACCACCCCCTCCTTTGCCTTGGCTGGGCTGCTGGAAAATGGGAAAAACAGGAGGCTGATTGCCTACGCACTGGGCCTGGGAACTCACACTAACTAACTGAACCGGCCATGGCAGATATGTTGTTGTGGCCTATTGTGCGGTACGTGCCGCAGGCTAATGCTCTTTCCTGGCCAAGCTGTGAGACTGTTGCTGTTGATTTAATTGGCCTTGCGGTGGTTGGTCTACAAGTCATTTATCTACATATATCTAGGCATGGAACAAAAGTATATTTTCGGTTTCGGTGGCTTGTTGTGGCCCTTAAACGCTCGAAGAAGTCCTGACACACTGCCTTGGCTCTTTATTGGCAATTAAATCGTTGACTTTCGAACTCCTTGTTTATGAGCGTTTAAATGAATTCCACATTGAAAGCGTATATGCATACGTATATGGATTTATAGATTTTTTATTATCAGGGCCAGAGCAAAGTGTGCCAAAGGCTTAACTTTGTATCGTAAATTATCGACCGTTAGTTTGCCACTGTTATTGTCAATTGCTCGATGTCGTAAAAATCAATTTGTGCGGCAATTCCCTTATTTCTTGTTTTTTTTTTTACGATTTTTCCAATTAAACAAATTACCCAAACAGCCGTTTCGGACTGTAAAATGCACAGCAGAAAGTTTTATTTAAAACCGGGGGAGGCGGAAAGTGGCACGCGTTGTCAGGATTTGGACTCCCGATCGCATCCGGATTCAATCAAGACCCGCATGCCTTGCGCGGGCCCATCACATTTAATTTACAATAAAAATTCCAATTGTTTGGCGGCGTTGATTTAAATAGTTTTAAAAATTTAATTACGCTTTATTGCCGCCACACAAATCGCCCACACCTCAACAGCACCGTCATCAGGGCCGGGGATGTGGTTTGATAAATGAATTGTTTGATAAACGACAAAACGCAACGAAGTGCAACGAATTGTGGCCCGGCTTGCTTGGCTTTTGTCAAGTCGAAAAATTAAATTACTTGCTGCATTTTTCTTAGGAATTTCCGCTAGTTGGCGGTTGACAAAAACATGGTTCGCTCGATTTTTCAACTTTTCAGCGCACATGTCGGCGGACTGCAACCTCCGACCTCCGACCTCTGACCCCCGAACGGGCACCGACCAAGACCCCATGGATTCGGTCCGTCTGGCCTGGCCGGATGACCTGACCTGGCCATCGCTTTTGCTGCTGCCGATGCCGATGCCGAGGCCGCAGGGATGTTGGCCGTGTCAACCAAAGTGTTATTAATGGCTTGTTTTTACTAAATTTATTGCTTGCTATTTATTAATTTATTGACTTTTAATGCAATTAGATAAGAGAAAAGTGCATTTCGGTGGCCATCTCGCCGGCGGGTTCATTTTTCTTTGCGCTATGACATGTGTAATATGCATCGCAGCTGCCCGATAAGGAAATTGGTAAAAGTTGTGTATTTTTAAGGCAGACAAATGGTTAGCATATTTCTTAATTATCGGGCCATTTAATAGTGCAAATACTAATATGGTTTTAAAGAAAAAAATACTGTAGGAAGCTCAAAATAATTAGCATCGTTTCTAAAGCCTGCAATTCATGATGATATAATAATAGGAAAATAGTAAATTTTATAAAATAACAAGTAGAAATGCTGTTTTCAACATTTCTCGACAATGAATTACCAAGTACCTAATTTCACCAGACCTTGACATTGAAAAAAGCCGTATCATCATTAGTTGTTGTCCGATTTTAATAAAACTTGTCTCATGGTTAGATATTTAAATTTTTAACTGTAGGCAAAAAGATTCATAACTCTTGATCTAACCATTTTGGAGATATAGACAAATATGTTAAAGGAAATACAGTTTTATGCAAATTACGAAGGCGAAAAGGGGCGTGGCACAAATATTAAATAAATTCAATCTGCGTAAACATATAACGGAACTAAAGCAAAAAGAATTAAGTCTCTAGCTTATTAACTTGAAGAACGACGTGTTCAGACGGTTCCTATAGAACAGCTCGTATATGCTACGTCTGGGTGTTAATTTGAGTGGTATTCTTTGTGGGAAATGCTTACAAATTAAAGTTGAATATGGCACAAATTTCCACATATTCCCACACCCATTTGTTGGCTAAAAGTATCTAGGGGCCTTGCTTTAAAGAATCCCCCTAATTTGGCAGGGCGGTTGTCATAGCGAGATAAAACTACCCGCAGCCAATACCTATGGAACATTGATTGATGGTGTTTACACAGTTACAAGCTCTTGCTGAAACTTTTTAGATACGCTCATCCATATATTTCCATAACCTGATTTCCAATATTAAATTGTTTGTTTTTGCGTTTGCTTGTTTTTTTCGCCTCTCCCAGCCACTTGGGCCAAAAAAACATGTCACACTCCTGGCTTTGTTCTGTTTGTTTCGTTTCGCTTCACTTCGGTTTGGTTTGGTTTGGTTTGGTCTGGTGGTATGGTATGGTATGGTTGTGTTCTGTGCTGTTTGGCTCGCCAATCAATAACAATTTAAAAGCTGTTGCGACAACATGTGTCCCCCCGGCCCATTTGTCCGTTTTCCCACTCAAAGCCCCCCTCCCCTCGCCCGATTCCTTGTGTGGGCTGCCACACCTCTCTTTTTTCCGATTTTCCCCATACGATATTTCCAATGAGGCGCTCCCCCGGAAAGAAGTAAGAACAGATTGCAGCAATTACACAACACGCCATGCAACCGGAGCAAACAACTTTGCCAAAGACAAGCGCCATATTGTGGGGACTATGGGATGCGAGTCCCGGGATGGCGATGGCGATGGCCACCCCAATGGCTCCGGGCGAAAATTTTATGTCACATTTGTGTCACACGCCGAACAGCCGAAAAATGCCAAAGAAATACGCTGCCAATGCGATGGGAGCCGCGTATAAATAGCTAGCGAAATGCGACAAAATACGACAAAACACCATAAAAGTTAAACAGTAATTTTGACATAGACGACAGCGGCAAATGTGTGTTACGGGGGTGTAGGGTCGCTTTTCCGCTTTTCCCCAAAGATATTCCACACATGCATTGAAGAAAAATTATATTCAGGACCTCTCATCACCAAAGTACGCGTATGCATATATTTTAAAGCTATAAAACAGACATTTTTTGCCTTTATTTCATAAAATTCTATGGTGAGTTTTGAGGACCTAAAATCTGGTATTAAAATATACAAATAAATGTAAATTTCTTAACATATTAAGGTGATAAGCTTTGGTTAACATTGACAATATTCGGATCCCTAAATTTCAAAATGTATTCAACTAGAAATGCTGCTATTTTGAAACCATACAAAATTTCTAACCAAGTTTCCAAAGTCTTGAAATACAAGATAAATGTTGTTATAGTAATTTTTTCTCCGTGTTGCAAAGCTGACAAATATTTTTCGTATTTTCGAGAGTGGGGCTAAATGTTTTGTAGATAAAGCGGCAAAGTGCGTGAGCGCGTCCCGAAAAAATGGGTTTCGGCTCCCGAAAAGGTCAGGACAGGACCCCAACAAATGTTGGCCAGGGAGCCGTCGGCCTTTAACCTTTTAAGCCCTTTGAACTTTTTGTTGCCTTGTATTTTTGTTTGGCGTACCTGTTGTTTTAATACGAAATTCCCGCTGCCCACGCTTCACTTTGAAATTATCAAATTCGCCGTGGCCCGGAACGCGAGGACAGCAGCGATTGCTATGTGGTTTGAACTGCCGCTGATGGCTGCGGTTTCGGGTCCTGCGGCTCCCACAAAACATTCCTCTAAACAATGTTGCATCGGTCGGTTCATCTGTTGTTTCGTTTTTTCGCAACGTAATTGTTAAAATGTAATTTTCGGTTGGCTAGCACGTTTTGGGATGTGGTGGAAACGCATACTCGTATTTCCTGCTTGGGTCATCAGGCTGGGACCACAAATCAAATTGTCAAAAATCCCACAGCTGTTGATGTCTCTATAGCGGATTGGGATCATCATCATCGTCGTCGTTTCAGGAACTTCCTCGGCTTCTGTTTTCATTTGGAATTTTCATTTTTTTCGTTGATCGATGCAGGCCATCGAACAGCGGGTTGCAGCAGCATTTGGGCCTGCTAATTATACCCGCAGGCCCTGGGAACGGCCAAGAACTGTTCTGTACTGGTTTCTGTATTCCCGAAAATTATGCACCCAAAATGCAACCGTTTTTGACTTATTACCTTCATTTGTATTCCGATGTTTTGAGGGTAATCTCCTCGGGTTTCCTTTTGGCTGCTACTAGTAATTACCAAATTATAGGCTTACCCTTTTGCCTGACTGATTAGAGCCATTTACAAAAAACAAAAAAAAACAGAAAAAACGGACTGCATTTGGCGGCCGGCAACTGCGCCTAATAGACAAATTAACTTGGCTCGCCTGACTCCCCCATAGTTTTCCTATCTATTTTCCTTCTCCTTGGCCCGTAGTTAAGTTCGATAACATCTTGTAAATATTATGTAATTTTTCATAAGTTCTCCATAATTACAGGGTCTGCGTTGTTAGAGTATTTGATTTATAAGTGGACATAATTCGCTGTACTTTGTGTTTGGTGGTTGTTGTTAGAGAGCCAAAGTATCAGCTGGAAAATTGGTATTATCTTTTGTGGAAAAGAGAAAATTCGACGACATTATAGCTTCATTTTGGGAGACAATGTGGGCTTAAATTTAGCATGGCAGGCATTTATTTTGTTGCCTTCTTAACTACGGTTTATCTCATTTCATTTCGAATGGAATGGCAATCACGGCAGCTACGTTAAACAAGTAAAAACGATTATAGTCGAGGGTCTCGACTATTAATACCCCGTACTCAGTTTTCACCTGATTTATAGGACATTCTATGGATAAGCGGCAGTGGGCCTAACCGGATGATTTTCGTAACACCAATAGATATTAGATCTAAAAATATTCTAACCAAGTTTAGTGCCTCTATAGTTAAAATTGTAGACGCCACAGACTTTCTCGGTTTGCGGGAAAGCGGGGGTGGTTACCGACATTTGAAATAAACTGGTGCTAAAGTGGTATCACACAATTTTGAATATGTAATTACTTTATCTCTATCTACTATAGTCTTCAAAATCTAGGCGGACATGGCTAGATCGACTCGTCTGTTGATGCTGATCAAGAATGATATAGCTCATGAGATTGGAAAAGCTTCGTTCCTCCTGTTACATACATTCGTACGAATTCAATATACCCTTGTTCTTTTTAGGAATCGGGTATAAAAATCAACATTCCCTTTGGCAGCTCCGCTCATTTCAGTGCATACTTAAACTTTATTGGATTACATTTGTTTATTCTGTGCCTTCATTTAAATACCCCGTCGATGATTTGCCAATGCAGTTGCTCGGCTCAGCACTAAAATCCAACTCATTTCAGTGTTTTGAAATGCCAATGCTCACTCGCGCCGTCTTGCGCCCTTTTTTAATAGAGTTGTTAAGGTAAGTTGGGATGTTTTATAGATTTTCCGTGTTTCAACAACGGGCTACAACTTAAATCAATTTGAAATGTGAAATGTGCCGGCGTGGAGAGAGTGAGGCAGTTTTATGGCGTATTTTGAATGGGTTTTTCATTCTCAAATCCCGAGCCATTTATCACGGAGGGAGTCGGCCCTCTTAACGAGCACGCCCCGAACGCGTTGACTATAAACAAACAATTAAAAAAATAAAAAGCGCAACGAAAACTAAACTCAACACTTTCATTAAGCGCACACACAACCGACATCCGTATTGGGCAACAATAAAATATCTTTATATGGCCCTGAAAAGCTGTCATATCCCCGAAACTCTACCAATTGGACTTGAGATGGGCGAATGGTTGGGGGCGTTGATCAAAAATAAACAAACAGAATGTGACTTAAATGATAAAAATGTCAGAAAAGTGTCAAATGACGTCGACGAGGGCGAGGAATGATGATAAAGAGCTGTGACTAAGCGGCTCGTCTCCGTAAAAAAATGACAATAATTAAACTGAATGGCAGCCCTTTCTTTCCACTTTATGTCCCGGCCCGCTTCCGTCTTTCCGATCGCCTCGTTCCGCCTCCGATCGGATTGCAATGGCATCGCAGGGGGATTCCCATTCCCCATGTTCATGGCAAACGCCCCCTGCTTCCTGCCTGTGGCGGTGATCTTGGTTGCCTGCCTCTTGCCTCTTGCCGCTTGCCGCTTGATTTATGCGTCGACTTTACTGAAATTTCTGTATCTAAATGTGGCATTTAAGTTATCAACAACAACAAGAAACGCTACGCCGGCCATCTGCCGCCTGGCGGGGAGCTTGTGTTTGCATTTGCATTCAACTTGGATCCCTGCACTCACAAAATAATATCACAGTTTATTTAAACTGAATTATTTGTATCTAAAGGTCCAGCAAAACTTGCAAAAATCAATTCCAAGAGACTAATGCTTTGTGTAAAAACTCTGTGCCCTTGTACACCATCATAATCTCCCTTATTTTTCCAAGTGCACTTTCAGTTTCAGTTCTCCTTTGTAAGAGTAGCAATCCCTGAAATATTTCGCGGCATGATTTAGTTGCATTTCACGCACATCACACGCAACTCGCAGGCCTGTGGGCTGGGGGCTCTGGGGCCTGTGCGTCTTTCGCGTTGTTCGAATATCTTTTGTGGCAGACCCCTCGGTTCTGGTTCTGGTTCTGGTCCGGATTCTCGTTCCCCGCTGGGTGCTGCTCTTGTGCCATATTTTTTCCCCAATATTTACGGCTAAAGTCGAACGCGGATGGCGGACTCATCAAAATAATCGCATACGCCGCCGTGGTCCATTGGTTACCATAACTTCTGCGGTTCGGTTTGTTGTGGCTTTGGGGCATATTTCTCCAACACTTCGGCTGCGTGAATGATGAACTTGTAAATGAAGATATTGCTGCCACTAATGGGGCATCATTCGGTTCTTGGTTCTACGGTAAAATATGGTCAAATTTTCAAGAGTTTAGTTAGGTTTTAAAGATTCTTGGGGATGGTATAATAAAGATCTTAGATATTTATTAACGCCCAAATATGCCACAAATTTGTTAACGTTTGTTAACATATCTTCTATCCTATCTCTCCTTTTTATTTTAAATGGTTTTTCAAAATTTAACAGGGTACATTTTAATGGTTTCCCTTAGGGAGTTTAAACTTTTCAGATGCCACGATGTTCTTTTTTCGTTTATCTCTTAATCCATATGCCTTACAAGCATTTCTGTAGCACATTTCATACTTTTTGCAGCTTGCCAAAAATTTGGCTTAATTCCTGTTGCATCGTTTAATTTTTTCTGCCGATTCGATCTCCGGGGGGGACTTGTTTGAGCTTAAGAAAACATCTGCCTGCCAATCTGTCGCTGCCTACCTCGACGATGATCCTGTCTGCCCAACTTGCGCACATTTCGTGCTTTCTGGCTTTTCTGTTTTTGTTCGGTTTGCCTTCTTTTGATTTAAAGACACTGCAGGCTCTTAATTATATTGTTGTGCTTTTTGTGGGTCGCTTTTTGTTCGCTTTTTTGGGGCCATTGTGTATATTTTTTATGGAAATGAAATCACCTGCGGCGATTTGATGGTTTTTCGTTTGCCTGGGCTTCTCGGGTTCCAGTTCCTGTTGTGTTTTGGCATGTGTTTCATCTTAATCATATTTCGTGTAGGAAGGGCTCTGCAACGGCCTGGCGGCGGAAATTTACTTAGTGCTAATGCCAGCTAATGAAGCTGATTCCGTGTCCAAGTCGGAGTCAAAGTCCGGCTCTCTGTTGGAGAGCTGCCGCCTGCAAATTAGTGGGGGCTCTTGGTTGCCAGCTAATTAGCAAAGCTCTGCATCGTTCGTGCTTGCTGCCATTGTTGTTTTGGCCACCTCCCGGACCCCTTAAGGCCGCCTGGTTATCATAATTAACGGGCGCGAATCGCTGACCAAAACACAATTGAAATTGTAGTAGACGACGCCCCCCCAAACCCTTGGACATTCACCCAAGAGAGCCACCCATCGGGTCGCTTCCGTCGTTTCCTTTTCACTTGCTAAAGAGCCCACAACCACTTGAACCGGACCACACACAACGGGCCCGACAGCTCCCGGACAGATATCCGGAGACTGTGCTCCGCAGACCCCGTCCGCTGTCCACTGTCCGTTGTCCGCTGTCTGCTGTCCGTTGTCCGGCATAAAGAGTGCGGAAAGTCCCCAAAGAGGCCTCGCCTCGTCGCCGGATGACTGACAAACAAAAAAGCACCGAAACTCTTGCCTTTTTCATACAAATTGAATTAAGTGTAATATTTTCATAAATACTCTACGGAGAAATGCACTCATGGCATGTTGCGGCTTTTAAATAAATTCAATCTTTGGTAAGGAAAATTGGGCCGAAATCTTCCCTAATTAAATTGCCTATTGGAAAAACATTCTGTGTTTTAAACTTATCATTTCTTTTGTATCTGTAACCATAACCATAATTTTTCGATAGGTTTTTCATAGCTTCTGCTATTTTATTTCCTTCAAAAAGAGTATTCACAAACCCTGATTTCACCGCCCTCTTATCTTCTATATATAGAATAAAATCATATTTTTTGTCAGCGCCTCTAGGCGCGACAGTTTCGTCACCAAGTGGCAATGGCTCGGATTTCGGGGGAAAAATGCAGGCCACCGTCGTCCGTGGTCTTGTGGCTGGATGCTGAATGGAGGCTACCAGGGATTCTGGGATCCAGGGGAAAGTCAAGTGCTGACAGCTCTGAAGCGGCCTGCAGCTGATTATATGCCGCCGATGCCCCTGTTGGCTACTGTTTGTTTACCCTCCTGCGTCCAGTGGTGGTGGCTGTTGAACAAAAAACGAATCAAAAATGATGCATGATTTACAAATTTAGAGCGCTTGAACCTGCTGCAACTGCCCCGTGGCTGCCCGCCCTGTCAGTGCCTGTGGCAATGGTCTTGGGTGTCTGGTGTCGCTTTGTTTACTCAGCCAACTGCGTGTGGCTGGATGTTGTTGCAAGTGTGTTCTGTGGTCGGTCCACTTCAGGGGATTTGTGAGATTAACGTGTTAAAAAATAAATATTTACCCTGGTTAGTTTTTGCTCCTGCAATTCAACTCGCAGCTCAACAATGGTAAAAACAAGGAAAACACACACGAAGAATACTGAAAAGTTTTCCATTCCTCGTCAGCATAGCATCATCGTCCGTATCTTGTTTTTCATCCAGCTGGCTTGCGAGTATCTTTCGCCCTGCACGTTGTTTGTTTGCTGTTTTTGAGATGTGCATAAATTCATTTTGGTAATGGGGTTTTCCCAGCTTTTTCTCCGTTCCGAATACTCGTATACTTGTACTTGTACTCGTATTTTTTGCTCACTTTCGTTGCAATGTGGGTGTTGTGTGTTCGGTTTAAGAGATTTGTTGCTGCCTGTTGGCAAAACAAATGCTCCTTTGGCCCCGGCCCGGCCAAGGCCTTGCTCTGACTTTTCCCAGCCAAGCTATCCGGCTCCCAGGGGCCGGCGGCGCTTTGAGATTGAGATTGCCGACGATGCCGGAAGAATGGCTGAATGGGATGGATGCTGTCCAGAGTTGGGATCAAATTAATTCCAAAATGTAAATGATTTAAATGTTGTAATCTGTTTGACATAACAAATTGTTATTTGATTACGACGGCCCAACTGCAGTTTATGGTTTCGCCTAGACAAGTCGCTCTAAAACCACACCTAAATAATTAATCAGGTTTTCCCTGTTCGTTTATGAATTGCAATTGCAGAAAAATCTACAATAAATTTGGTTTAAATTGAAATAGAAATTTGTCTTTAAATCCCACGAAATTTTCATTGCCAGCATTGAATAGTCCTGGTGCACAATATTTCCCATGCGAAAAGCGGGAAAACCGTAAAAACCGTAACCAAAGCCGCACCAAAATAAAGCGCAAAACCTGGGAAATCAACCCCGGAGAATATATTTTTGAATGCACAATTAAATAGATGACTAATTACGTCACGGCCAATTAGTTGTATTTGGGTCAGCGCAAAAGGGGGCGGCTTGTCAGGGGTGCGGCTTTATAGACGCATATATCCTGGGTCAGTTATTCAATTCAATCAATACGATGTGAAAATTAATATGCCTAGCAACGAAATTAAAAGCAAACAGCGACTTAGCAGCCAGCACACCTACCTCGCGACGGCAAAGTAGCCTCAAAGGGTTAAAGGGTAACCCATGGGGCAGTCCCCTGCATGTCCCGTCCGTCCCCTGGTTGTTGTTGTAATGGTTGTTGTTGACATTTCCGTAGCGTAAATTGGTATTTACATATGACCGGAGTCGTCGACATTCCCGATCGATGTCCCCTATTGCCCGGGTACACCGACATGCATTAACAATTGGGAATTTTTGTGTTCGTCCTTTGAGCTTTTTCGGCAGACCAGCGGGGCAGGACGACGAAGGCGGCGGCGGGGGAGGAGGAGGAGGAGAGACTCTCAATGGCCACGTTGTTTGTATTTATTTGGTGATTGTCCTGCGAGTTGTTGTCGTTGCCGTTGTCCCTTTTCGTCGTGCTCCGCATTGCAGCTGTTTCATGCCCATTTAACACCTTCAATCCGCTTTGCTTTCCCAAAGATAGCAGCTAGAGATGCGAGCGTGAAGGATAATATTGTATACCAAAAAATTACAAATAATTGAAATTATATTTATAAAAAATAATATAAATTCAGCTTGAGATACCCAGCAGCCAA
>JAJJHQ010003614.1:1165649-1190361 GCA_021223825.1 Drosophila ironensis | reverse complement strand
AAACTTTAAGCACATATCCTGAAACTTAAAGCTGGGCCTTATGAATGTGGTACTAAAAATATAATATATTGAGAGTTTTATATTATAATCAAAGGACCTTCTCCAACTAAGCCCGATTATTTACCATATACTTATGCTGGGACATCGACATTTGGAAAAATATTATCATCTGACACATACTTCGTGTGTCAGTTTGGCTGGAAATGTTTGCACGTCCTCTTCCCTGCCCACACCCCCAAAAAATATATTCACACACAAGCGTTCGGATACGGCGATGTATCTCCATACATCGTATCTCGTATCTAACGAATGCACAAGGCAATTGGTTTATTTTCCAATACGGTAGCCGTTCAAATACACACAACACAGGGGGAACGAACGTGGCAGCGGTGGACTCAGATTCGTAATTTGTGTAAACATTTGCCATGTTTCTCACTGATTTCGGATTTTTTTCCCCCGATTTTCTTTTCGTATTTTTATGATAAACAGTGTGCGAGCCGAGGCACAGAGATTCTTTTCCTCTGCCCCGGAAAGTTGTAAAGTTGTAATTTGGATTTTTCCTTGCCTTGCCTGGTGCGGCACACACATGCCTGCAAATTGGGGGAATCTCGGCTGCATAAATTGTTAAACATAAATTTTTGCGCATTATGCTTTCAATTTATGAGAATGTTTCATCAACACTCCGAATTTGGGTCAAACTGAGATGCGGCGCACCCTGAAAAGTTTGTTTAGAGTTGCATTTTCCTATATATTTTTTGTTTTTGCTTTTATTTTCGGTCATGTGTTATTGTAAATCAATTTGTAAATATGCGTCAAAGTTTCGTAAATGCGGTAATGCATTCCAAATGGCTAAAAATTGTGGGTAAAACTTTCAAATGGCTTTTAGTTGGTAACTGGATTACACGGGCTTACATTTAACATTCAATGTTTTTATTTATTTTTCGTTTTTTCGATTTTATCTCTGGCCTAATGATGTTTGAAATGAATTTGTCCTGATCCTGTTTTCCTCTGCCTCTGGCTGACTAATGATTTTCCCATCGAGTTGCGACCCGAAAGACTGGTTCGCCCCGAACAAATTTTCCTGCATGCTCACAAGTTAAATGATCTGTAGGACACCCACCCGCACGCTCGAGTGGCGGGAATGACACAACATTTTTCCCCCGACAAGTGATAGTGAGATATTTTCGCCACCCACAGCCACAGCGCAGATCCCCTGGCACATCTCCCATGTACGAACCTTTGGCATTTTCCCATGAAAACCGAAATTCACTACGTCATAGGAGTATACGAGCGCAGTTTGTGTGGCATCTGATCCCGTAGGGGTTGCTTTCTGCGCCCTGGGATGCTGATAAAAGCGAGAGTGACCCTGGTTAAATAGTACTATATTTCCCATATTTATGCGCATTTTGTTAATCAGTTACGGCTCTTTGGATAGTTGCGTTTTCGAGGGTGTAAGCGTCACGCTTAATGAAACTTTATGGCGCCTACTTGGACACCGCGTTACCTGTCCCGCAATTAAGGAGCTCCGGCAGGTGTACTGCCTGCCAAACAAGCAACTGAATTTATAACGCCCACATTTCATTCTCGTTCGAGTTGTTATTGTTTTTTCAAGCGTTCTCGACGGAGTTTGCCGGAGTTTGCCGGAGTTCGCCCTGCCCCCCTGCAAAGAGTGGAAATCCGTTTGGGCCAACGGACCCTCCTGCTCTTGGCCATACATCAAAATTAACAGAAATGTCAGCTGCAGTTACAACTAGCAACTATTTCCAGCCACGTGAAGAGCTCTCCTGGCCGTCTGGCCGCCTGGCTGCTGGCTTGTATTATTTTTTATGTTTTTATAATTCATGCTCATTCATCTTGGTCGGACTGCCAGTGGCATATTTGGTATTAACTGCTCAGACCCGCTCCTCCCTCCAGATAATTACAATTGTGTCATATTTTTCTCATTAGCGCGTCCGACTTTCCACGATGTCTCACAGCGAACGAACACCTCGTCGTCTGCTGTTAATTAGCTTTGCTTGATTACTTTTCAAAAATTACAAACGTGTCAACGTTTGTTATTTATGGGCCAAACTGTTTGCAGTTGCATTTCTTTCGACTGCACCGGCAGTCTTGCAGGAAGTAATGCATCTTTAATGGCCACAGGGAGTGGCATGTGTTTTATTAGAGTTCAATTAGGGGAGATGGATCGATATTTAATATTTGCCGGGCTAAAGAGCAGCTGTGCTGCGAAATAGGGTTTTAGATGTTTCTACCAAGAAAATAACTACAAAATAGAGGCAATAGTTACGATAGAATGATATTAGGAAACTTAAAACCTTCATGCTTTGATGGGTTGTCGCATGTCATAGGTTGGCCCAACAAAATGCCCCAAATGTGTCACCATCGATTGGAAATATTTCAGTTAGGGCATCTCGAACAAATTCCATTTAACCTTAACACAAATGTGAACATGACAAGTTGTGTCAAACACACAAATACGAAGATCTGTACTGAAATGCCTCTCGACAAGATCAAATTATCGATCTGACATTTTCCCCAAAGACATGCCCGGAATCTAGACCGGGAATCCGTTGATGTTGCCGCCGCGTCTGGAGGATGGCTGTCGGATCGGATCCAAGTGAACCGCAACACCGCACTCGTTGGGTGTGAAGGCAATCACTTCCGTTTCGGTGAACCGCAGTCTCTGTAGGTACACTCCTACAGCCCCGTTCCCCACCTTTGCCCGCTCTTTGAAGTGATCGTGCGTGCTGATAAAAGGCAAACGCTGCGAGTGTCTCGTATCTGACAGATACAGATACGATACGCAGATACGCATCGCTTGCCCTCGCTCGTTTACCTTTAGATTTGTTTGATGCGAGTGCTCGCTGTGTGTTGATAGTTCTGCGAGCGATTAATTGATTGTGACAGATTGCTCTATGCCCGTCCAGGGGCAACACTCCGCTTTTATTTTCATTCTTGGGGGGACACTGCAAAGAATTCTAAGAAATTCTAAGGAAATTAATAAATATATAGGAAACTATTTAATTTAATAATTTACCCCAGGTTAAGACTCTTTTTAACAGAAATATTCTCTATTTTTTCTATAATGAAGTCTCTTTTCAACCTTAAAACCTTTAGAAAATTCTCAAAAATACTTTTACGAGCTTACTATAATTTAGACACCCTCCAGATTTTTTTGTAATTTTTGCTTTATATCTAGAGATCGTAAAAATACACTATTCCATTAGTTTTTCACTCTGTACATCGCCTCGCATCAGTGTTCCTTGAATGGCCCTCCGGGGCCTTTGGCTCCTCGCTTGATTGACACTTTTGTGTTGTGTCATCCGTTTAAATTGTGAAAAACTCTCGCTCCTCGTTGGGGCAGCACAAAAAAAGTAAGAAATAAATAAAAAGGTAGTAGCGCTTTATATGAACGTTGTGCCAGGGAGCCCTAACTGCAGTTGACTGCCAAAGAATCGCTTTTGAATGCTGGCTGGCGGGGTTATGCTAAACAGATGTTGCTGCATGTAGATGCGATTTTGTACTTGTTGGGCTGTCATCAAAACCGTTTCATTGTTGTCCCCAGCGCGCATATTAATTTTATTGCCAACAATAACAGATCCATCGACAAACTATTGTGAAACGCATTTAATAGTTGCAATAAAAAGGGAACGAGCGAATATGTAGCGACAATGGCCGAGGGAAATGTTTTGGATGGTATACGGTTTCAAAGACGAATTCTTGATGCTCTATTTTGTGTATAATTTTCGAAATTTGTCTTGGATTTGTAACCCCACGTTTGACGATCTTAAATGCAGTGACATTTTAAGAGTCACGGATTATATTTGGTCCCTATTGAATATGGTAAAAAGTTGCCAAAAAGCTCTCCCGAAACTCCCAAAATATTAAGCTTTATCAAGTTTCCTTGGCAGCATCAAAACCATAGCCATACCCTTCAGCAGACTCCGTTTGTGTGAAGAAAAAGGAACCCCATTACCGTTCACGACAGCGGGAGGACATTTGCCCCGCCCCCATCTCTGGGCGCCCCCCTTTTGACAGCCTGTCAAGCGCAGAGTCACTAGTCAGTAGTCAGTGTCGTCATTGTTGTCGCCTCCTCGTAGACGTCGCTGTATTTGTCGTTGTCGGTATGCCACATGTGCAGAAGGCAGCGCGAACAAAAAGCAAACTATAAGATTTTATTGCTTTCTCGCATGTGAAGAACTGCGGGCTGCTGCAGGTTTCACAGTTCCCGCTGCTGCTGCTGCCGCTGCTGCTGCTGCTGCTGCAAGTGCAACAACCATTCCCGGGCAGGAAGCAACAAGCCGGCAGCAGAAGAAAAAGCTGCCATTGCAAACAAGGGCGTTGCTCGACCTGTCAAAATGAGCAATTACTTTGCAAAAATGTTGCAGAACTCACGTGAATAAAGGCGGCAGCCGGCAGCCGGCCCGGGCGAATGCCAGATCCCCCAGAAGATCCAGAGCCCCTATTCTTCATGCCCAGGCCACCACCACCACCACCACCACTCGCTCGTCCCGCTGCCAAGAGTCGTTTGTCTTCTGCAAAGCAAAGTTTTTCGGTTGTTCGACGGAGCGCTACCTCAAAATGCAAACGCAAAACGCTGGCTTATGGAAATGGATGGCATCAGGCGCCCTTTGTTGGAGTGGCTCCTTAATCCGGGGGACTTGCAGTAAATGGCTGTCGCAATTGCTAATTGTCTGGCATTATTAGCTGATTAATGTGGAGCGCCGTTGGAGGGAACTTCACTATTTCACTTGCGGCCAAGTGCTGGCGGAAACTTTGAGCATTTTAGCATTTTGCCATCGTAAGATTATATTGCATCTGGGAAGCCCATTAAAAATTTCGCCTTTACCTCAATCACAGCTGCCGGGAATCAGCTTCTCTGGAGCACTATATATGGGTTTTTATGCCGCGACCTGTCAGCATCTGCCCCAAAGGCATATCTATAGGTGTATACCCACTCCTACACTCGCGAAAATGTTAGGGATATATTCAAATATACATGTAGTTCCGATAGCCCTGTGTTTTAATATGATATTGAAAAACTATAAACTTTTTTCATCTCTAAGATATGGAAAACTACCTTTTTACTACCTTTTACAAAATTTTTCATATCTTAAAGATGAAAGATATATAGTATAGGCTTAAGATGATTTATGTTAATATATAGACGGTAAATTGTAATAAAAATGATATATACTAATTTAACAGTATATTTTAATTGTTAAATAATAAATATGCCCATTTGTTGGGGTTTTAACTATAGGAAATGCGAGAAATTATAGCCCTTCATAAATTTTATCAAAATATTGAGGGAAAACTAGTATTTAAAAGCTTTAAAATATACTTTTTCTTTACCATAACCAATTTGATACATTTAAGGAGACATGTTTTGTCATCTGTGTTTATTTTCTCTATAAAATGTTATAATAAAAACAATATTTACCTGAAAATTTAAATTGATTGGGTTAGAATATAACTACAAAGCCATAAACTTCAACTCCCATTTTTGGCAAATATACCTGGAATTTTTGTTAGCTGGAAATCATCAATCACACTTGATAGCTTTAATATTCATTGAAAATTTGTTGAACTCAAAGATGCAAGTTTTCTCAGTGGCATCCGCTTTCGTGGCCATCTCCTCCAGGAGCTTCATCTGGGCAATGACGAGGAGATGATGTTGCCGGCTGGTTGTGGTTGTTGCTTATTGCCACCGGGTGTTGTGTGTTGGTGTTGATGCTGCTGCTGCTGCTGCTGCGGATTGTGTTGGGCTGGGCACGTTGACTTGACGTTCGAGCCGGGCAAAGTGTGTTTTGGCCATGGCTTTGGCGGCGGGTGTTAAATTTTGTTGCCACTGCTTTCTGGCTTAGCACTCCTTCAGGCTTCCGTTTCGTTCATCTTTTGGGTTCTTTTTTTTTTGTTTTTTTGTGGGCCATGAGGGGGCTGGAGATGCCAACTTTTGCCGTTCGTTTAATGGCTTCATTTTGCTTTGACATTCTTCCATGTGCCATTGCTCATCCTCCGGCTCCCTTTTTGGCATGTTTGTTGCCCTGTCAGCCTGTCAGGCAGTGCCTTCTGCTGCTGTCTTTTCCGCTTTCGTTGCCACTTTTTGCCCCTCCCTATTTTTTTTCCTTTGTGTTTGGCCTTTTAAACTAATTGCATTGCCGTGTGGGTTGGGTTGGGGAAAAGTGCAATAACTATTTAAATGATTGCCTCCGTGCCCACATGTGCACTCGGAGTCTCCGCTGCAGCTTCCACGTTCGATGGCAACTTCCACTAAACGGCTGCTGCCTCATTATGTGCCGGTAATTGGGGGGGGTTTTATTTTTACTATATATTTTCTAGACTCTAGAGGAAGGATATATCTGGGGGAGATACATCTGAAAATATGTAAAGTGTTGAATAAAATAATAAATTGGAAAATTATGAGCTTCCAGTTTAGAATTTGTAGAACTGATATCATATTAATAGTCCTCTTGAAAAATATAGCAATTTTGGAAATCATGAGCCAAGAATCTAAGCTTCTATTTAAGAATTTTTAAATCATAATCAAGGAAACATTAATAAAGTTTTCAATTGTTAGTTATAAGTAAGTATTAGGGGCAGCGCTGGTCACCCATGGCCCTAGTGGTCAATAGTCGCTCGGTTATTCATACGAAAGTGTCACGAAGTTTGCCGAATCTTATCGAAGTGAAAATTCAATAGAAACATATCACAGAAGAAAAATATCTATTTCAAATATTTAGTTTATTTAAAACAATTTTCTTGGAATCCTACTAAAGAGCATTGAAGATTCGTTGGACCATTTGGTGGCATGGCTTTGTTTGGGCTGCCAAGTGCCAATTATAGGATGCTTATGCCCGATTCGGAGCTGTCAAATATGTGTGTTGCACATTTGTTGTTGGCTGTTTATGCGCGGCAGCGAAAGTCCGAGGAGATCTCCAGCTGTTTGACATCAGCGATTGGTGAAATGGGAACGGAATCGCTTTTATGCATTTTCCGTGGAAAAGCGGAAAGTTTGCCCTCCTCCCCCGCCCGGTTTCCGTTGAGGCGCGCAGAGCATTGACCCGGGGGCAATGATTGCGGGGGCGTGGCGGGGCGGGGCAACCAACCCTCTCCCACCGCCCCCCAAATAATTCGATTGCGTTGCGTTGGTGGGGAGCCAACACTTGGCAATCAATTAATCATAATCCAGATAGGAAAACATGTAACGACCGCAAACAAGGAGCAGGCGGACGGGGGAAATGGTAAGCCGATCGATAACACGAAAAATTCTCACCCGCCCGGGCCCTGGATTCGAATTGGAATCGGGAGTGTGAAAAACCATAACATGTGCTTATCACAATGCAACAAACTCATACGCACATGTGCAGCTGAAAACCATGACAAATCTAAGCAGCCCCAGAAAAACCCATTGCCACCCACCCACCACCACCACCCGCACCCACCTCATTCAATACGAAACGTGCCCCATTGCGGCACAAACGATAATTACGTTTTGGCCGAAGCCAAAGCCGAGGCCGAGGCCAAAGCTCGCCATAGATTCGAATTATCCTCATTGATCCTTATGGACACGGCTTAAATGCATTGCGAGCAGGCATAACTTGGACAGTGATAAATGGCCCGGGACTGCAGTGAAAGAAAATCTGCGGATGCCTCAAGATGATCTCCAGCAAACTGGGGCAGTCCTCCGATTGTCCCGGCGAAAATTTATCGCATATGTCGCCGGTCTCACATGATGTGCTAGATTTTTATTCCATAATTTTTAATGGTCTGCTTCCCGCGTGTTTGCCGTACGACTTTGGTAGGACTTTGGTTGCTGGTGCTTCGTCCTTCGCATCCTTTGGGCAGTAATAGAATTTTTGCATTCGCCGGCAAAGCGATAAATGTGATAAATGAATGCCGACCATGTCTGCATGTTAGGTCGGTTTGTGCTTGGAAAATCTTCGCCCCGGGCCACCGGGAGGTGAGGTGGCCGAGATAAATGCATTATGCAGATGCCCGGCCGAGGGATTTATGGGCATGGTGTTTGTCTTGGTAATAGCTTAAGTCGAGAGCGGATATAAATATTAGGCAAGGCATTAGATTGTCTGAGCATAATGTGGCGAGTGTTATGAATGCGCTGCGCTGCGCTGCGGTCCGATTCGAGTGGCAAGCTCCTCTGGCCTGACAACTCGATGAGCAAGCAGATTTGTTGCACAATTGCCAACTGGAGTTGTAAATCTTCGGGTTTGCGCATTACACGAAAAAATTTACTCTTGCATAACACGGGAAATATATATTTTATCCGAAGATAAACAGTTCTCTCGAGTCCACCAGACTCGAGTTTATTTAGTTTATTAACGTTGCAACAGCAGAGATAAATTTATGTAGGTTTAGGCTTGTAAAGTATGTTTTCCGATTATGTTTTATTTCCTGATACAAAATTTATACTCTATACTATTTTAAGAGTGTTGTTTATACGGTTTTTAAACATAACAAGGGTATATTGAATTCGTACAAATGTATATAACAGGGGGAAAAAAGATTTTCCGACCCCATAAAGTATTCTTGATCAGCATCTACAGCCGAGTCGATCTAGCCATGTCCGTCTGTCCGTCCGTCCGTCTGTCCGTCTGTCTGTTCGTCCGTCTGTCTGTCCGTATAAACACATAGATTAAGGTGACAATAGATATAGAAAAACTAATTGCTTATACAGAAATTTATGGTACCAGTGCAGCACAAGTTTGTTTAAAAAATTGGCTACAACCTCCCGAACTCTGGCAAACCGCCAAATTCTGTGGCCTCCACAATTTTAATCCTTCAGGCACTAAATTTGGATAGTACATTGATAGAGCCAATATCCACCTGTGTTGAGAAAATCAGTAGGTTATGCCTACTTCCGCCCGCGCTATTCTCATTCGCAATGTTTGTCCATGTTCCCAAAATCAGGTGGAAACTGTGAACCGGATAAATAACTATGTTGCAAAATTCAACCGGTTACGTCCAAAACTTAAATCAAATTTTACGAGTATTGTTTTATAATAGATTTATAATGATAACTATGTTTTATATGTCTTTTCTGGGGTTTCACTTCAATACCCCTGCCCACCATCACCTTACCAATATACGGCACTCCAGGCCAACTCTACTTGATCATTAGTACCAATCGCTTGGAGAACCATCAAAACCTGTAGTTCCAATCGGAAAACTGTCATAAACCGGCTACCAAATGCCAGAGATTGCAGACCCCCAATAGATTGGCCATTTCGGTTCAGCGTTTTTACATTACCCGCCAGCGAGCCACGGAGACCACCTGAACGATCGCGATTTTAATACTGGCTGACCGACAAGCAGGTCTCCGCCGATTTATGGCAAATAAACATTTTATTTTCCATTTCCTGCAATTTATTTCGAATGCAATGCAATTGCCAACTGCCTTTCGAGCCGCTTATCAATGAAACGCGCACAATAAAATCGCTTAAACAACGAAAAATGCAGAAAAAACGACAAAAACCAGTGAGACGCAGCGAGCCACCGCGAAGTTGTCATAAATGTTTTGGACTGTATTTATTTAAAAAGCATCGTGTATCCTATTATATTTATTTGCATATTAAAACGCAAACAAATGACAGCGGCAGCAGCAACGTTGCAAACGTTGCAAAACCGACAGCAAACATTGCCGCATCGAGGCCCGCGCTGCATGGGCACTTACTTGCGCACTCATATGCGAGAATCATATAGAAAAATGTTTATAATGCCCGGCGCGTGCACAGAATTTTAAAACGAAATATAAACACGGTGCGCGAATGATACAGCCCAGTGGTGGCAGTATACGGCACACTTAAAAGATTAACCACGAGCACGAAACTTCGCTTTGTTCCAGGTTGGTATGGTATCCCCAAACCACCGCAACGCATCCCATGCTGCACCTATAGACTCGCATGTTAAAATCGGAGTCTTCTCTTTTGTTGCCGATGTGCTCGGCTTTATTTTTGTTAAATATTTAACATTGCTTAAGCCGCTGAAAACAATAACAAAGGCCACTCGCCCACATCAGCGAGTATTTACCATGGTCATGTGCTGCTGCTGCGTTACCTTTCATCGCGTTTTTTATTTATTTCAATATTTTAATACCCTTTGCGGGATGATACAAAACAAAAGATTAGTTTTAGGGGTAGGAATCGGGGGATTGATTTTAGACTTCATGGGAAAAAATTGCAGAATATTTCATCCAAGTTTCCCAAAGGCCTAGAGTAATGTAAATTCGTTGTGAATTCTTTCCGAACTTTGTTACTTTTCTGGCCTTTTATTTACATACGCGACCTGCGCACCGACAAATTGTTTGCTTTTGTTTTCTGTCAATATCCAAGGAGCTGTATGCACTTGTCGCCATCAACGCCGACGTTGGGTAAACAAAAATGCCACGTTACGTAACCAACCACAGGCAGAGGATTTCGACTTCAGCTCGGACCCTCGACGATCCCTTCTGTCTGCCTTTCCACAGGCCAATGCGTTCTCAACTTTAGCCGCCAAAATCCACTTGACTTTCTTTTCGGTGAGATACTCCAGAGATGGAGTTGGACCCCGAATGTCTTCTAATTATAAACTGCCATGTCAGCAGTCCTGCACTGAGGGAAACACTATCATAAACATGCGGTTCATATATTACCAAGATCTTGTTTTGAAAAACATTTCTTTTCTAATTGAATTGTATCTGTTTCCTGTTAGAGGAGACTCTAGATATAAAGATATTGGGATAAAGATATTGGGTATACAATATTTGACAACAAATATACCAGTTCTGTTCTAACTAGTTGCATTGAAAACCTCATATGCAAAGTTCTAATCATTACCACTTTTTCTCCGTGCCATCAAGAGGAAAACCTTTTCAAGTCGGTTTTTCCAAGTTCATGAACTTGAGCATTGAACTTCTTCGCCCAACCGAGCGGTAAACCAACTTTAGCTTCTAGGATTGTCGTTTTTTTTTGTATTTTGGGGTGAAAACTGGAGAGGCCACACACTTTAGACACAAATTCGGTGGATTGTTGTTGGTGCTTGTTTTCATTACGTTGCAGTAGCCCATCTGTTTCTCCTTTCGCAACTGCAGCAGACTTTTAATTTTGTGTGGATTTTTCGGTTCCGTTCGAGTTTTCCTAGCTCCCTGCCCTCCAGACCCACTCCCCCCAAGAGTTCACAACGGTTCGGTTGGGTTAGGTTGCGGATGAAAACGAGGATGGGCCAGAGGTTGCAGGTCGAAGAGTCGTCGGTTGGTCGGTTGGTCGGGGATCGGGGATTGGGGGTTGAGGTTCCGCTGCCGTGCCATGTAATGTAAAGTGGAAGTTGTAATTTAGTTGCTCCAAATGACTTTTCGGCACAACATTATCATTATGTGCATTTAATTGGTGTTTGTCTTGGCTGTCTACTCGACTGCTGCTGGCTTTTCCTCTTCAGTGGCCTGAATTTCGCTGGCTCTGCTTTAATTTGTGTGAACTTCCACTCTGGCCCTGCGCTGGCCAAGCCTCTTGTTCTCGGAGTTGGTAGTCTTTCGTTGGCTCCTTCGTTCCGGGCCCTCCGGAACTGTCTATCGGAAATGAGGCGTGGATATTAAAGAGTTCTGCGCCAGGGTAATGAACTTCAAATGAGGCAATTGTGATGCGGCAGATATGAGTGCATCAAAGAAGAGGTATTGTTTTTGTTTCGAGGAATTCCATTTGAATACCATTGAAAAGGTGAATAGGTCAAGGGGGATACCGGCCATACTGGGTGTTTTCTTTTCATTTTAGCTAGCTCCATGCAGGTTTAAAATAAACATAGATTTATATAACATCATAAGCATTACGTGTTTCTATGGAGATGATTGTGGGCGCAACACATTTTGACATTTGCGCGGGCGGAAGTAGATGTAACCGTCTAATTTTTGCAACACAGATGGATATTGGCTTTATCAATATACTATCCAAATTTAGTGCCTCTTGATTAAAAATTGTGGATGCCACAGAATTTCGTGGATTGTGGTGGTGCTGGGGTAGTAGCCGATTTGTTGAACAAACTTGTGCTGAACTGGTATCACAAATTTCGGAATATGCAATTAGTTTTTCTCTATCTATTATAGTTTTCAAAATCTAGGCCGTCAAACGGACGGACGGACAGACGGACTTGGCTAGATCGACTCGCCTGTTGATGCTGATCAAAAATACTTTATGAGGTGGTAAAATCTTCCTTTTCGAATTCAATATACCCTTGTTCTTTTTAAGAACCGGGTATAAATATAGCCAAGATTACAATAAATCCTTGTACCAGCATTTATTAGTTACATAGATGGATATAAAATAAATAATGTTATTAAAACTTTACATATTCTTGATGAATATATAAAAAAAATGTTTCCATAAGTTGCTCTACAAGTTATCAAGAAAAACTTTGTATTAGGTCCCAAATGACTGGCTTTTCCTACTTACTTACATAACTGAACTCCATCGAGTGGGAAGGCTTTCACTCGCATTCATGGCTTACATGCTTTTACGGGCGAATGTCAACGTAATGCCACCCATCAGGCGCATCCTGGAATCCGGTCCTGCTCTGGAAACCGCAATCAAAGGGACAGGACCCGTACGCAGTGAGACCGACAACTGTCCGCAAGCACAAAACACATCAGCAGCCACGGCAGCAGCAGCAAAAGCAGCTGCAGCAGCCGCAGCAGAAAAACGTTGAAATTAATGAGAAAATTCTCGACTTGATGTAAAAAACCGCAAGATAACACAACGGGCAACCGGACACGGCAGGAAGTAGAGCGGGGAAAGGGCGTGGACGTGGAAGTGGACGTGAAGCGGATATGCAAGTCCAGTTCAAAATGCAAAAATGCAAAAACACGTAATCCGACACGGAAGGTTGGGAAATCCTTTTAGACCAGATAAAAATTGCATTGCATTTAACGGCATTAAAACCCCAACCAACAACCAACAAAGTGCTAAATAAAATTAGTAAAAACGAAAAAGGGGATGTTGAAGTTGCAAGCAAGTTGTAAAATAATGCCAAGGCAAAGGGGGCAGGCGGCACAACTGGATAGCGCTCAAAGTAATGACAAAAGCCTCCATTAGTTTGTTTTTATTCGCAGGCCATCGTGATAATGATGCCCACCCGTTTTCTCCCGCTTTTGTTAGGTGCGTATTAAACACAGAAAAAAATTGTAACTCTTAGTTGATAACTGAAAGTTATTAAATAAAATAAATAAAAGAAACTTCAAATGATGTTTTATATTTGAAGGGAAATTGGAATCAAAATCTGATGGCTAAATTTTACCCTCAATAAAAGTGTGTCTAATAAAATTTTCTGACTAATGTGGGAAGTAAGTTGTAAGTTCTCTTAACTTTCAACCCTCTAATCAAAACCATAATTTTCTATATATAGACCCATATATTATAAGGTTATCAACCCAAAATGATTTTATTGAAATTGGGCAGTAGAACACATTAGCAAAACATATTTTAAGTTACATTCATAATAATAATTTACCATCTATAGACTCGGAAAGATTCCTTAATTAAAGAAATATCATTTTAATTACTTCCATTATTTGAAACTATATACAGGTATACATAAATCCCCTACTTTCAGAATTAAATTGCCTTAAAATATAATAAAAATGTTAGAAGAAAAATACGCATCCTGTTTGTTAAGTATTTACACTTTATATCAGCATTTGAATTTTGTTAATATCTCTAATAGTTCAATTCATATTTAGCCTCAAAGTTTTTGGCAAGGTTGTGGTTGAAAGAAGCTGTGAGGCACTTTATACGTATGTAAATTTTGGGCGAACTATGTTCTCGATTTGCAGTGCAGAAGCAATCGAGAGGAGGAACGGGAGCACTAGTGGCAGTTGGGAATCACGTGGAACATATGCTGACAAGTGCATCGACACGTGGCAGGGGCAGGGGCCGGGGGCTGGGAGTCGAGTCGAGTGGCATGGAGTGGAGCGGAGTGCCAAGGCGAACGCTTGTGGGACACGTGCGCCAACTTCAGTTTACAGCCGAGTTCCGGCGACTGCAAGGGATAGTGGCAAGTGGGCGTAGAGGCGGATGGGTGCATGGGTGGATGGGTGGATGGGTGGTGGCACGAATGGCAGTGGTGCTGGAAGTGGCGGCAACTTAATTTTCGCTCTTGCATTGCGCACCTGACGGACGGGGAATCGGTATCGTCATCGTTATCGTTGACTGATGTGCCCATTCAGTTGGAAATGGTAGATGAAATTTTCGTGGGAAGCTCTACATTTGCAAATGACACGAATGCGCAATGCCCTGCTGATCTCCGGGGATTACACTACCCCCCCGAACCCCCGAAGGATTTTATATAATTTAACAAGCATGCAAATTGTAGAAATACAAGCACTCTCAATTATTCAATCACTTTTTTTTTAATCCAGGACCATCTAACCATTTTTTATGTAATCCTCTTATTAAAATGAATATTGGTGTATTGTGGTTGATAGAAAAACTTTAACTATGCGCTTGCAAAAAATGTAATTGAATTGAATCGAATATTCGGCATACCGAATCGGTGATATCAAAGTGAGCAAAGCGAACTCCAGTCGATTGATTGCATTTTTTATGATTAATGCATGTGGATCGACCGCCTGCGCTTTCCCTTCGCCTGCCAATCGCTTTCGCACTAAAACACAGCCAATTTAATTAAACCCTCGGTCCGGGGCCCGGCCAGCAAACGGTCATAATTATGCAACAGCTTTTCTGTTTGATGCGTTTATCGATTTATTGAAGTGTTAACCAGCGTGACGGCAAGTTGTTGATACGGCCCGATTATATATTGCCATCGGACCCCCGCAGCCATCCATCCATCCATCCAACCATCCATCCGCCCACATCTCCCTCAATGTTCCATATTGATTGACAGCATGCGGTTATTTTGTCGATGCCACGCCCACTCCGCCTCCAAGCCTATCCCACTGCCACCCGCCACCCGCTAATGATACGCTTCAACGCGTTTTACATTGATTTCGCCTCGTTTGCATGTTATTTATTATTATATTGCCAGCGCGTTTTTTCCCCACTTTTGGTGCAATGCATTTAATATTTTCACTAGGAGTGTGGGTACACTCTGTGGGTACACTCTGTGAGTACAGTGTGTGTCTCCCCGTCGTCGGTGAAATTAATTTAGTGTAATGGGTTTTCACGAACACACCGCTTGTATTTATGAATATTGGATAGTAATTATATGGTAAATCGGCTTTCGGCTGCCACAATTAACCATGTAAATTAATTAATAGCTTTCGGCCAATTCAGTTGGAATTCAAGACTTTTAGTTTGAGGCAAATCTATGTTATGAAAGTCAGCCGCATTTCATTGTGCTAGACAGAACATTTTATATTCCATTAACGTGTAATTAAAAGTGGGTCACTTATTTCCGCATAGGTATCATTATTTCCATGCCCATGGGTACGGGCACAACGCAAAAACCTTTCTCAAAAATTAACCTAACAAAGAGAAAATTAATCTAAACGAAAAATGGCATTTCCCTTGGCATTAATTTGGACAACAGAGCTGCGGACCCAGCCCACCAGCAAACAGCCAGAAAGTCCATTAGGTTCGAGGCATTCTAAGCACTTGCGAAACAATTAAAATAATTTGCCACATACTCGCGCCGTCCCCCGGCGCACCACCAACCGACCGACCCACCAACCCACCAACCCACCAACACCACCAACACCACCGACTGCGACAAAGTTCTTTTGTGAAAAAGAAGGCCAAATTGCCGGCACTTAACTCACGCAGCCGTTGCTTGTCCAACTGTACTGCTGCGACGACGAGCCCTTGCCCGGCCAGGACGTGGCAGGATCCAAAAAACATGCCGCACGTAGCTAGAAAAACGCCAACATCAAAGTCGTCGTCGGATGGCATTCTGTGGCATGTTGCACTTTGCAGTTCCTTTCCCCGGCTGATGATGATATCACAGGGACTGTGACAGCGACTAAATTAATTCAGATTCTTAAACAACAGAGGGACGACATTCCAGTTGGCGAAACCTTGGACATACATTTTTAATGGAATTCAAATTACAATGAATATGTTTTACACTGACAATGATCTTGATGGAAAATTATCCGGCACTTTGTTTATTAATAAACTGCTTGATTATTTCGAGTATATTTGGTTGTGATGCAGGTGAGGGCATCGGACATCCCTGGCATTTTGCAGGACCCCTTTGCCCGGCTCAAGTTGCTGCCTTTGGTTCAGTGGTTGTCGCTCGGGCTATGTGTGAAATATGCCACTTTAATGAGCCAACGTTGCGCACTGAGTGCTCTTGCATGCAACCCTAACCCCTCTGGCCTGGGGTCCTGCTCCTGCACCACAATGCCATCACCACCCTTTCGAGTCCTTCCAGCAGGACCAGTGGTTGGTTGTAGGTGCAGTGGCGTGGACTAAACTGAATCCCGCCAGAGGCGCTTGGCCAACTGTTTTGCACTCAGGAAAAATCCACAAGTATTTAGGAATACCAAAGTTAAATAAGATTTACAACAGATTTAGTCTTTAGATTATTGTCTAACAATCTTGGAAACCTAAACTTGAAAGCTTGGTTGAAAGCTTGGTTGAACTTTATAATTTTTGTGCAGTGCAGACTCGCAGGACTAGAGTCCTCGCAGTGTTTGGAGCCTGGGTATAGAGAGTTGGGTCCTTGTTTTTGGGGGAATGGCTTTGGGACATGAGTCCATTCTCCTTTCTCTCTTGGACGGACTGCCTCAATTGACATTTTGAATTGTGCAGCTGTTGCCGCTGGAAAAAAACGCATTGCATATTGCAGGAAGGGGGGGGCGGCGCAGGACCACTAACCAGGACTACTACCCAGGATTGAAACCTCCCCCCGTGGTGCAGCCCACAACAACCGGTTGTGAGAAGTGCCTAGGCAAAAGGATAATGCCGAGGCAAAAAACACGTGTTTAACGCATAAGTGCGAACGTGACGCTAAACTCATTTAAAGGATTACGTTCTGCACACTGTTAAGTGTGGATGAGAGCTTGTACAAGTGTGTGAGTGTGGCCCAGTCAAAGTGTTTCCGTGCCCGTGTGTGTGTGTGTAAATGAGATTAAATTTTGTTGAAAGCATTGCCACGATAGCACCAAAAAGCAAAGAGTGGTCCACAGTTTTTTTACCCAACTAGGGGAAGGTATGATGTTTTTTTAGGGGTTACGTAAAGTTTGAAAATTCTAGAAAATTATTTTTTTGAAACCCATATTGTTATGGTTACTGTGATTTGTCCCCTCAAACATTGTATTCTAAATTATAAAAGTTGTGACTAGTTCCAAGTTATAGGAACTTCTTAATTAAGAGTTTTCAATAGTTTTTACCCAGATTTTTGTGCTTTGAAATCATTTTACTGAGTATTCCCAAAACTGATCACTCCTTGACACCCTTATGCTTACGGTTTTATAAACTCCTGCTCCTCCAGCAGCAGTTTGAAACCATCAAGGGGTTAAAGTCTATTTATGCATATGTTGGATGGGCTGCGAGTCTGTTTACCCGCAAAAAAGTAGGTTAAAAGCACTTTTGGACTCCTGCGCCACGCCCCCCATTTCGGGGTTGGGCGCTGCTTTTGTATTATATATTTGTGTGCTCTGTTTATGTTTGCATTTTGTCTTCGGTTTTGTAGTGCACAGTTTTAAGCCTCAAGTTGTTTGGCCATTGTATTTGTTAATCCTTTCGGGGCGTTGGCTGCCACCCCCTCGCCTCGCCTCGTCTCTGTTGACACGACTTTAAATTTAATTAATTACACTTTTATGCGATGGCTGTGAAGCTCAGTCAGACAGCGTCGGGGCTCCCCCCTTTTATCCTTTCGGTTTGTCTGTGTGCTGTTTCATAAGATTAAACATCAAATATTTGTCCAACTGTCTGTCTGCCTGGGCGGGGGCTTGGGGGGCGGAGTCTTGTGCATTTGCCAGTCTAGTGGCCCAAAAGGACGACAAACCTAATCGGTTATTTTACTGCTGTCTGTCAGGTGTAGGTTCGAGTATTTGGACAGCACTTTGGCCTGTTATGTTTTGTCTGAATCGATAATGCAAAATGGGATTACTCGATTGACACAGGGTCCCTTATGGATTAACAAATGTTTTACCAGCCGATTGATTTCCTTTTCAGCTGCAACTTGAGGGTGCTTTTCCACGAATCCTTGCTGGTTAATGAGACAACCGCAGCGAATCTCTTCCCCGAATGGGCGAAGTTATGGCCACCCTGACAAGTAGCAGACGCCAGGGCCCGCGCTTAACCCTTTGGCGACCCTATCAAATGTTAAATTAATGAACCTCAAACATAAGCATTCTGGAGCGTTGCTGGCTTATCTTTTTCAACCGCTTCTGCCCCGACTTATGCAACACCGGCTAATGGCAGCGACTGCAACCGAAAGAAAGAAAAACATGGCTTATCGATGCTTAACTCAATTATGCTAATTTCCCCGGAGCGATTCCGCTCGATGGCGGTGTCAACGCCAAAGCCGTGGACAAAGTTCAGGCCCTGTCCCTCGCACAGGTGGTCAACTGAGCGTGAATAATGATTGGAGAGCGAGGAGGGGGGCAGCAGATACTCCCTCTATCCGTATCTGGAAGATACATAGATACCCGACGGGTGTCTAATTATGCAGCTCGCTGTGTCGCCAACTCCGTTTGTGCATCAAACTGTTTAGAGAATCGAGATAAACTTTTTAATTTCTGGCCAACTCGTAAAAAGTCGACGTCTCCACGTGGGAAGCGCCCGGGTTTTACCAACTTCGTAGAGCTGCATGTTTTTAACTCTTCGGCGGCAGTCGGTTTTGTACAATTTATTTAAATTTAAACTGATGCAGCAACTGACGAGCGAGCACCGACAACGGCGACCATAAAACCGGACATTTTACGAGCCCAGTTTTTACTGTCAAGTCGGAGTCGGAGGTCCGAGATCGGAGGGAGTGCGGCCCCTCCATAAAAAGGGTTAATTTGCAAACCCCAAGCCCAGTTAAAGCCGGACCATGTGTTCGCCGGGACTGAGTGAGTCCTTAGACCCTTTTTTATTCACTTAGTCCGACCATCTGATAATTAGAAATTTATTAAGCTTAATTATGTGTTGGCTGGAAGTACGCACTGTGGCTGCTTTATTTTGTTTTCTGTGTTTTTTTGTGGGTTGTGGGTGGTGTGACCCGAGAGTAGCTTGATTAAATGTGGCCGGTGGCCAAAAAAAAGGGTTCCCGAATTTTTTGTGCCGGTTTTCCCCGAAACTTTCCTCATTGCGGTGGCGTTTTATGAGTCATAATGAAAATAAAATTAATTTGATGCCTCTTTCAAACGAACAAAAACGAATTTGCATTTTGGCGCAACTCCTTTTAGTGTAATAAAAATAAAATCATAAATACTTCCAAGTTTACGACTAAGAAACGGTCTTAAAAAGGTTACCTATTTCACCCCCAAAAAGTGATGTTTTAAAACGTTATTAGGGTCATAGAAAATATATTGCACATAAACAATTGGTAAATTCTTCTTTGGGAATTTAAACACAAAATATATATATATATATGCAGTTTCACAATGGATTTTAATTAACGATTATGCGGATACCAAAATATTTGAACACACATTCGGAAATGCCACAAACATATTTTCTGGTCGGGATTAATGAACGTTTGTCGGCCCACTAATCCAATCATAAATATTTCCCAAAGCATCCGCACATAAACGCCCAATCTAAAGCCCATAAAAACAAGCTGAAAATATCCGAAATCGGCCGGAGAAGGGAAAAACTTTCGCCGCGGAAAACTTTTCCCTTGCCTATTAGCGCGCTGATCGATGATCTGATGATGATGATGATGATGATCGGTGCAACACGGCGTTTAACCCGTTTAGAACCCCGCCACAGAAATAGAAATCGAAATGCTGCTATGGGCATTTTGGCGTGGGCTGGCCAACATGGAAATTATTTAAAAACTCATTAAATTTGCATATTTATGCACGGACCCGTGACCCGATGTGTTTATGGCGCGACGCGGCAAAGAACTATCTTCATGGGGTGATAAAAAAGTTTATAATTGGGTGATAGCCATATTTCCGACGATAAGTTTTCAACAATTTAGGATTCATATATGCCAAAACATTGGAAAGAGTGGACCCACCGGCCCTGGAGCGGCTCTAAAGGCACAGACGAACAGATGTTGACGATGCCGTCGCTACGTGACCAATGGAAAATCCGTTGACTTATGTCAAGATGACGTAGAGTCGCGTTTTTGCCAGGAAATCGACTGGAATCAAATGAAGATAGACGCCGCCAGACGACGGACGGAGGCAGTTTGCAGTTCCCAGTTGCCAGTTCGGAAGGGGTTGGAGGATAGAACAACTTTTTGGCAGTTGTGAGAAATCAAATAAGCGCCGCAGACACAAACCGATTGCATTGCCGTCTGGCCGGACTAAATGTCAGACGGCAGACTGACTGACAGGCGGGCTTCGAACTTGAAATTATTTGCACGACACAGCAGATTTTGCCACGATTTGCATGCGGTGTAGGAAATTTTAAATCATCACCATAGCTGGGCCGGGCCATATTTCACTATTCATGGACTCCATCGGACAGTATTTCTATGAAGTTTAATTTTATCTCATGCCGGGCAAACTTCGTAGTAGCGGATTAAAGAGCTTAAATTCTTTTTTTTTTGATCATTTGACGACAGCTGTCACCAGTTTGCAGAAATGCCAAGTGAATGGAAGAAAAATTAAATTGGATTAAAAAAGAAATGCAGGCTTTGGCAAGTGTTTCGCCGGCTTTTTAATAACGAAAGGCTAGAAAAAATTGCATTCAAAGCTGTCAGCAATTTTCATGTGCTATGCAAAAATATACATACTTCATATACATTCAATTTCCCATTTATATTTACTTTGGCCTGATGTAATTTGACGCCAAGCGGCGGCAATTGATAGCGGATCGGGTGCGGTTATTGGTGGCTTTTGGGGTAACCGGAGGAGGCAGACGCAGCGCACACACAACTCCTGCGGTCTGCTCGTTTTTCTGGCACGTTGACGCCCCTGACCAGGACATCAGGCAGCCGAGGACGGACCAGGGACACATGCCACATGTAAGCGGGGGGCGTGGATGTGTGGCCCTTCGATGCGTTCGGCCACAAAATGTCATGCACCTGTCAACTGGCCCGTAATAAGATGCCAAAACAGTTATGCGGTTATCCTCGACCAAGGATAACACGTTGGGGCATACACATCCACATCCACATCCACACGGGGCGGATGTCAGGAAGTGCGTCAGAGTGGGCTTTGGGACTTGTTGGGTTAAGCCAACAGAGCTTTAAGGATTTCAGCTGTATCTTGTTATTGCGGTTTGATGGGCGGCAGTTTGATCGGGATTATGCCTGACCTGAGGCAAATATTTATTTATAAATTCCCCGAATTAAACTATGACATACAATTCAAGCTGCAATCTCTCATTTAGCAGCCAGAGCTTGAAAACTTTCTCGGTAATGAAACAAATTCTTAACTCGTTTTATTTCATTTTGCAACTTTTATGCATTTCTTGGGATAAACTTCGTCCTGCCAGCGTCCACTTCAGTAATCTTTTACACTTATAAAATAAATGGGATTTTTTAATCCAGCTCTTGTAATTTTTCTCGCACTTCAGCAACTGCGAGTAGTTTTTTGCAACTTTCCGCATTCCGGCCATCATCTCGTCGTCATCGCCATCGTCACTTTCAGCTTGGACACTTCAAAAAATATGGCCAGCTCATAATTTTAATCCAGCTTTCAGTCTCAGTCCGCTCCTTGTTCCCCTCGTCTCACGCACAATGTGGCAAATTAGCAACAATATTTAAAACTAACTGCCAAGGCTTTGCCACTTCCTCCCGGCCACTTCTGCCGCCTGCCTTGCCAATTATTTAAAGCGCAAACTTTTGCCATTTGCAACAAGACAAAGGCGGCCGAAAGAGCTGAAGCGGTCTGGGTGGCGACGGGGACGGGGACGGGGGGATGTGCAAACTTTACGGCCAAAACAATCCAACCAACCGACGACGGCCAAAAATGTCGCACCGAAAATTCTGAAGGGGCGGAGAAAGCGCAACAATAATAGCTTAAATTTCACACATTTTTTGCGGGTCAGCTTTTGGGGCCAAGCATAAAATGTAGATTTTAATTTTCAATTTGCTTGCCTGACAATTTTTAATTAAAAGCGTGAGCAAAATAAACATTAATTTTTATTACAGCCCCGCTCCCCCTCGCTCTCGTCCTAGTGCTAATGCCGGTGGCTTATCATAAGCATTTCCATGGTAATAACATCATTATCAACTGCTGCCCGGACCGGTCCGTCGCGTTGTGTGGCCATTTGCGTTGACAAAGTCCTCGTCCTGGCTTTTAACGCCTTTTTGCTTTCCGGTCTTGGCTTTCTGGCTTTCTGGTTTTTGCCGTTTGCCTGGCATGCCTAATGTACAAGCGTCTTATCCTTATTACCATCTCATCTTCATTTTTGCCCATTCAGCGCTCGCTCGCTCGCTCGCTAGCTCTTTGGTTGGTTGGTTGGTTCGTCCTGGCGCTTCCTGGCAAATCCCGGCATCAAATTTATACAAAATTTCCAACGCAAAAACCTCGAAACGAGTCGGTTGAGCTCTTTGTTTTTTCGGCTTAGCCATGGCCGTGTTTGTAGCTGCCATTTCAGTTGCCGTTGTACTTATTGTGGGTTTTTCATATTACCGGAAATTGTGGTCACCGGAAGCGGGATTATGTTTTCAAGTTTGTACCGGAACTTTGGCGCTTGACGGCGAACGGTTATTGTCGCCGCCCGGAATCTGGGTTACGTTTCGTCTCTACTCGCTTGGGGGGTCGATTTTCGGTTGAGTTAGGTCAGTTGGCGTTTGCGATTGGCATTGGGCATTGGGCATTTGTGGGCCATGTTGGGTCCTATTAAATGGTTATTAGGGTCCTGGGGATTTCCGCTGCCAGGTAGTCGTAGTTTGTGACAGGTAATTAGCTGGAAACACTTGTTTAGGGAAATGCTTTATTATGAGAAGCATTGAAATGGGTTTCGTTTCTTCCGTTTGGGGTTTTGACTATCTGCCAGCAACATTGAAAATAATTTACGAATTTCCTTGGGCGCCGACGAAATTGCTGGCATATCTTTAGCCACCCACTTCCAATTATCCTCGTCGTCAATTAATTTCACGCCGTTCGCCAAAAATTCCACCCATTCCCGGGCATTATTCACGTCAAAGTCAAATTCAGAATGGCAGGCAGTTGGAGCGTTTCTGCGATTTACGTGGCATAACTTTTATTGGCTTGAGGCGCCTTTTTGTTGCGGCCTGTTGTCACCAGCCCCAGGATTCGACTGTGAATTTCCGGGGGGCAGATGCCTGGTCCCTCCGGGACCGTAGTCATTGGCATTGGCCCCGAACTTGGTCCGCGCTCCATCCATTTGGCGCACTTAAAGTAATTAAGCGAATTACTTCAAAAGTCGCCAAGTTTTCTAATTATATCGAATAAATTTGTTTAATAGTATTCCTTTGGGGTAAAAGTTCTGGTCTGTCTTTTATAGCCTACACACTCCTGCCTGCCTGCCTGCCTGCCGCGACCAGAAAACCAATTTGCACGCCATTCAAATTTCTGTTGATTTTTTCGATTTTCCGTCAGGCATTTTTTTTGGTTTTCGTTTTCGTTTTCATTTTGTTTTCCGTGATTTTGGCGCCGGCGTTGATTGTTTACTCTGGTGGAAATGTTAATTTCTGGACTTTTGACTGAGGCTCAGCGTTGATTTCCACTGATTTGAATGATTTTTCGGGTCGGTCCGCGATGCCTCGGCTGCCTCGTCGGAGGAGGGTCTATTTTTTGGGCCTTTGTATCTTTCGATTATTTTGGCTCACTTGCTTATTTCAATTTCCGCTTCGGTTCGTCTTTTTATTTTCGCCTTTGTTGCCATACCCGTCGATTGGCCTGCTCATTTGGAAATTGAATGGTTTTTTAGTTTGGTCGATTGTTTGGAGAGCACCGTGATTTGGGGCCGCAGGAAGTGCTTTAAAAATTTAAGATGCATATAAATTTGGGGGGAAATTTATTGTGCGTACTCGTATTTTGTGTGCTGTTAGCGTTTGTAGATTGCCGTATTTTGAGCGTGAAATATAGATGTTTGGCCACACTGTTGCTATAAAAGCTTCAACTGTTCTAGCATCAAATGCCCATTATTTTCCGCTCAACTCTAAAGTATTATTTTCTCCACCGCTTCTAATTTCATTTTCCCTGAAACTGCTTACTTTAATAAACCATTTCCGTTGCAAGTCTGGGTGCTGGTGCTGGCTGGTAACTTTATCTGTCTCATAATCCGCCGGCACACACTCCTGCAGCAATCCAATCTATGTATATCAAAAGCAAATAAACACGCGCCTCTTGAAATCATACTATAACCCACCTCAGCCAGCCAATGTTCCCATTGAGCCCCCGTTGCTGCAGCCGAGGCAAACACAATTGTAACTTCGTTGCGACTGTGTCTGACCCAATTCAAGTCGGATTGTACGGCACTGTGGCGTTTGCTGTTGCCGGGGCTGTGTTGTCTGTGCCGTAGCTGTAACTATATATCCGTAAGTCAACTAACCGGCGAGGAGGATCCCCTTACAGCAGCCCACGGCCGCCCCCTTGTTAGGTCTTAATGAAGCAACGCACGTAAACAATAAGCAAACTTTGAAGCGAAAATTTTGCGCAAATAACGTTGCCGTTGTCGGTGGAAAGCGGGAG
>JAJJHQ010003614.1:1143348-1165477 GCA_021223825.1 Drosophila ironensis | reverse complement strand
GTGGCGTTTGCTGTTGCCGGGGCTGTGTTGTCTGTGCCGTAGCTGTAACTATATATCCGTAAGTCAACTAACCGGCGAGGAGGATCCCCTTACAGCAGCCCACGGCCGCCCCCTTGTTAGGTCTTAATGAAGCAACGCACGTAAACAATAAGCAAACTTTGAAGCGAAAATTTTGCGCAAATAACGTTGCCGTTGTCGGTGGAAAGCGGGAGAGAACGGGGGGGGAGAAAAAAAACGTGAAAACCACGATGGCAAAGGGAAAGGGACAGATACGGCTACGGCTACGGATACGGATACGTGCGGCGTGAGGCAGGAACTGGCACGAAGGTCGAGGGCCCTGGGCAGGGGCCTGATGGGTTGCGAAAGTTTCGCTGCTGTAACAAGTTGTTGGGAATTAGTTGCGAAAAGTGTGGCAACGCCGCTGCGCCGCTCAGCTCATTAATTTTAAGGCACAAAAACGGAAGCGTGCAGCCGGCTTCCGGATGCCGTATACCCGACCACGGCCGGAGACAGCAGAACGGCCGTGTCAGGCAGGGGCCGCGGCTTTCGGCATTTGTTTGTTCGTTTGCCTGCAGAGAAAGAAATGTCAACTGGCTGTTGGGATTTACAGCCTCGGGCAATCGCTGCCGTGGAAGGTACACCTCAAGGCAGGGAAGTTGGACGTGGAACTGCGTCAAAGATAATTAGAATTGGTGTGATGAGCTGTCACGTATGTATATGACAAAGGAGTTCAAAATTTAAGATTAAGATCACATAAACACATACGTAACTTTATAGAGATATCACCAAAACTCTGGGAAACTGGTTTCTACAGAATCTTAGAAGATTTTCAGTTTAGACAGTCGCTACTTCGAAAGAACCATACAAATTAGACCTATAACTTTATTAAAAAGGAGTATACCATATTTCAAAGACACAGAAAATCGTAAAATTTAAGATACATATAGTCAGTTGTAGATCGCATAATACTCACTCAAAGATATCCCCAAATCTCCGGTCTTGATTGTAGAATCAACAATTGCT
The DNA here is from genome assembly GCA_021223825.1 of Drosophila ironensis. Taxonomy (NCBI): domain Eukaryota; kingdom Metazoa; phylum Arthropoda; class Insecta; order Diptera; family Drosophilidae; genus Drosophila; species Drosophila ironensis. The sequence continues at coordinate 1,164,454 of JAJJHQ010003614.1, read as the reverse complement.
GTCGAAGTTAAATAAAGGTTTTTTGAAATGGATAAAACTAATTTAGATGGCTTGTTTACTAAAATTTCTTCTAATTACATACAACATCAACAATTTTGGAGGAACTTTCCCGCCGTGTAGGCTTGTTTCTTTGCCTGCCACACTTGAATTATGGCGAAAAAATGTTGTTTGGGCCTTTTTGTTTCGCCGGCGCTCTTAATAAGCAAGCGAAAAGTTTTGAAGTGCGCGAAATATGCGCGAGTGGCACGCGAAGGGAAAACGGGGGGAGTTCCATGAGTTGGACCGGGGTTCGGGTGGCAATGATAGGTCAAAGCTATGTGGGGCAACAGCTGATGCTGCCACAACCACTTCGCCAACTGGTGGTGCAGCATAGACCATGCCCGTGCTCGCACAATGAATAGGAAATTAATGTAGGTCGAAATGGCAGAGAATGCTCTTGAAATAGATTAATTAGTTAATTGGGTTGGAAAACTCCAAGAAAGAACGGAACCCAGAAATGTGGGTGGTGCTGCCAGAAATCAGCATCCAAAGGGTCCTTGGAGAACGTTCAAAATACTCGCTGTCATGGATGATGAATGGAAAGCGTTTCTCCAACTTTTCTAAAGGCCAATTGGCTGTGAAAGCAAAATAAAATGATAAAGGATTTACAGAATTTTTGATACATTTAGGTATAGCCATTCCTGGCAATGCATCGTTACCAGTTGAATTCCTCTGCCGGCTGCTTAGATATTTTGGCTTTATCCTTTGCCAAAAAAATAATGCATCGGGAGTGTTCATTTGAGTGGCGTCGTCTGCCTGTTTTGCATAAACTACAGCAGCAATGGCCCCGAGCATATTTCAACTGCAAATCCTTTTAAAACAGCTCCGTGATACAGTGCCCCTTTGTTTAGCAGCAGGATGCAGGAGTTGCAGCAGGATAACCAGTCACCGGGGGCCAGAGTTTGGGGTTGGAGAAAAGGCCTCCGTATTTGTTTTCTTTCCTGTTGTTGTGCTGCAAAAGGAAAATATGCAGCTCGGCACAAAAATGTGCACTTGTTTGTTTTGTTTGTCAACAGAGTCCTGTTGGCAGTCCTTTTTGTGGTCCTGCGGCCTGATGTCTGCTATGCCTGCATATGTTGTCAGCGCTAATCAAGCGCACATATGATAAACAGGCTTCCAAGCACACAAACGCACGCAATCTCTATCTCGCAGATGCACTTGGAAAAAGGATACAGTATTTATCAGATATTGCTATAAAGTTTCTTTATTTGTAACCCTCCAAGTATACCCATTTTGAAAGCATTTTCAAGACATAGTTTTTGAGAATTTGTGGATTTTTTTCGAGTGATCATACCACCACAAACAGGACACGCAACACTACAAAAATAGCTGGAAGAAAAACAACAAATGCTGCAGGACTTATGCAATTGTGTTTGCTTACCCGGACGGCTTAGCTCCTTCTCCTTCTCCGGTGCATTGTTTGAGTTTCTTTCGCCTTCCCTGGCCCGGAGTCCCTCTCCGCTTGATCCTTTGTGACGGGTCCTGTGGCCGCGCGCAAAACTTTCTGCGCAATTTCACAGGCATTTACCATATGCAACAACACAAAGGCACAAAGGTGCTGCTGCCATGCCTTTTGATTGATTTATGTTAATCTTGGCCAATTATGCCGGACACGCAGGCGATTGCCCCTCTGACGGGACACCTTAAAGGACCGGACAGAACAGAACAGGACAGGACCTTTATTCTAGCGCTGGCAGGAGATGCTAATTGCATCTGGCCATTAAATGCATAATTTGCCATTGATGGCAGGTGAATGGCAATCACTTTTGCAGCCTGTGTGCGGCCTGCTGGGTTGTTTGAATCGATTTGAATATTGAAAGGGTAACCCCATCAAGATATATAGTTTAAACCAGCAACTGAATGGGTTTATTGCACTTTAGTTATAGCCAACCATCCAGGGATTAGGGATCATATGATATAAAGAGTGTGGAGTGTTTTAAAACCATGTTGTAATACAGTATACGGTTTCAAGTTGAGGGAACTATTGTGTAATGGTGTTTAGTGCTGCATTTGGAGTTTCCCAAAGTAAATGCTGCAGAAGTCTGGCTGGCACTTCTTGAGCACCAAGAAAAATGGCACAACGCAGAGAGAAGCTTCTTGGCATCTTTTTGCGGGTTTTTCGACGTCTAAACTACTAACTAAAGTAACATTTTATTATGTCACTATGTCACACACCCCGCATGCACCGGGAGCGGCACCAAGGGGCACCAGCTACACGCTTTCCCGGCTGACATGTTGACATGTTAAAGAGCATGTAAGTGAAGTGTGATGGAAGCTGGTAGATAAGACGAAAGCAGGGCGAGTCCTGCACAAGGGCCCAGAGATATAGTCGCCTTCCTTCCTTCCTGAAGCCTCAGTCTCTTTTATGGTTTACTTTTAGTTAGTTAGTAAAAAGAATACAAGTTTTTCCTCTTCCCCGCTCGCACTACTTGGGTATACGAGTATGTTTTTTTATTTTTTGGGGGCCTCTCACGTCATCCAAGGTATGTATTTTTATGATGGAATTTTTAATGAATTTACTTTCGGGTGGTGTCGCAGAACATCTGCATGCTGCTGTCTGTGTGTGTCCTTCCTTTATGAGAGCGGCAGAATGTTTTCTAAGGAATCATATTAAAATCTTGCTCGTCGAGTGTGAGGTTGTCATCCTTCAGTGCACACAAACGAAAGAGGTGTAAACTTGTTTATCAAACTTAACTTCTGTTTCGCTCGGCAGTTAGTGGGAAAAGCGGAAGTTTTCCGGGGTGGTTGGCTGGTTGTCGGGCTGGCTGGTTGCTTTTCCATCTGAGCAGATTGAATGCGACAAGTCAAGTGATGTGAATTTAATTTGCATTGCCATCAAAATTGGATTACAAAACGGAGAAGAATGCGCACAAATGTTATTGGAAGACACAAAGGGGAAATGGAACAAATCAAATTGTGTGCCGTCGTTTGAGTGAAATTTTTCCAAAAGGAGCAAATTGAATTATTCTCTGTATTCAAATAAAGGCATAAATATTTGCCAGCTTAGGTAAGGAATATAAAACATCAATATTTTTGATGGAAAAGTTGAAGATTTATATTTTCTAGCTGAAACAAGTAAGAACGATTATAGCCAAGTGTTTCGACTATGAATACCTCAAGACACTCGATTATAAATATTCAGTTAACAGAGTCCACCTGATTTTTGGAACATGGATAAACATTGCGAAGGGGATTTTCACAACACAGGTGGATATTGGCTCTATCAATGCACTATCCAAATTTGGTGCCTTAAGGGCTAAAACTGTGGAGGCCACAGAATTTTGTGGATTGCGGTGGCTCGGGGGGTGGTAGGCGATTTGTAAAACAAACTTGTGCTGAAGAGGTATCACAAAATTCTGAAAATGCATTTATTTTTTCTCTATATATTATAGTCTCCAAGATCTAGGCGTTCATACAGGGTCTGAAAAACTTCCTTGTCCCTGTCACATACATTCAAACGAATTCAATATACCCTTGTTCTCTTGTTTTTAACCGGGTGTTGAAATATGCTGAAAATGCAGGCAATCATCAAAGATAAGCTGAATATTATTTATTTTCTTCCCACTTATGAAAATAGTTTGGGAAAATAAATAAAGATAGATATTTGCTTATTGATTACCGAACATTTTCCTACTTCTCGGCTGCGTTTAGGAAATCAAAGTTTCCTACCGCCCAACCATAAACATCTCTAAGTACGAGTATCTAGCCTGCTCCGCAAGCACGCTTTGATTAAAATCGCTGCAGTTTAAACTTATGTTCAAGTTCAGAATTACTGGGAAGCTAATTAGCGATAAGCTGCGCTTGCCAGCGGCTCGGCTACCCAAAGTGCAGAGGCAAACTTTTCGGCAGAGGATCGCGGCAGGCTCTGGGAAAGTTTTTAATGCATTTATCGAGTGACTTTGGTCTCGAGCTAAGTGCTTATTATCGGGCATCTATTTCAATTTCCCCCGGCAATTACAAGGCAGCCGAAACTGTGGGCTGCTGCCTGGCAATTACGTTTGCCGTTTACGTATTTTACGAACGTTACCCCTGACATTTGCCTGTTGCCACACGCACTCCCGCTCCTCGGTGACCTTTCACCCGGAGCAGTTCACAGGCAACTGCCGGGCGGCACTGCTCACTTGCCGCGTTTGAGGCTGGGAAAGTGGGAAACTCTCTGCCGAGAGAGAGAGAGAGAGAGTGGAAAACGTGTGGTGAAAAAGCGTGCGCAGCTCGAGTGCGAGAGCAACCGGTTTCGAGTGACTCGAGTGCGGTCTGAGTGGAGTGCATTGGATTTGTTCCACTTTCTGAGCAGGATTGGGTCTGCTGCTCCCTTTGTGCATCGAGTTTTTGCCTCTGCCGGCTTATGGTCAAACATGAGTTCAAATGAAGCGTGCCAAGTCCCCGCGGCTCCTGCCACTGCTATTTGCCTGGCAGGAAGCACTGCGGCATCCTCTAGCCCGGGGGACTCATAATGGCCGAGATTTGGAGTCCTAGTTACAGCTCTGGCATAGGGGCTAAAACATAAAGAGTTGACGCTGGCTTGAAGCGGGAATTATGTGTGCTATCAGCTGAATTTCCATAAATTTGTCATGGTCGGGAAAACTTCTGCCCGGCCCCATAATTCTTTCAGCTTATCAAATGCCAAGGCATCCCCCTTCGGTTTCTGATTTCATTAATTTCAACGCATCGGAGACCCAAACTTTTGCTCAAAGCAATTTGCTAGAAAAACACACAAAACCCCAACACAAACGCTGGAAAAACTTTAAACACAGCGAAAAGCGTCAACGAACGTGACCGAGGTGAAGTTTTCCCCGCTCATTCACTAAGTTTTCCTTCGCTTATTTTTTTAGAAGAATATACAGTTTTTTTCGGTCAAACTGGGTCAAAATACAAGCGGGGAAAGTAAGGCGAAAAGGACTCGGAGCATTAAAAACATAAAAGACATGCCAGAAATTGCATGCTTCCTTGGCGAAGGACTCGACTTGATTTCCCCGAGTTGCACTCACTCGCCCCGCGCACTCACTCGAGAGCGGAGCGGCGGGTTCGAGTGGAAAAGGTGAGTTTCCTGCCCCCGAAACGGGCTTCTCGGCGACTCGATGTAGGCATTCGAGGCGGTCGGCGAGTAGTCAGTCAACTCACAACCGCTCTGGCGAACGGACGCATCCGACAGCGAACTGTGTGCTCCGTGTTTATAGAGAAAAACTCGGAAATCGAACCGATGACTTACATATAGAAAGCGTTTCGTTTCGATTTGTTTACGTGTGTCGTGACGCGTGCACTGTGCATTTGTGGGGCGTGTTTGGTGCGTGTTAGTGCCACAAACAAAAGATATACATAGATCTAAAAATCCAAATTAAACACACGAATATACGCAATGATTAGCTCCACGGATTACCCGCTGCCGGAGACCACCACGGTGGCCAGCGAGGAGCTGTATGCGGAATACATTTCCGCACCGGCCAGCAGCATGAGTCCCGCTGCGATTGCCGAGCACCTGCAGCAGAACCAGATCACCTTCGAGATACCCAGCGCCCACGATTTGCGGCACATCGACGCCCTCAACTCGTTCAACAGCCTGCTGCAGCGCATCGGCAATGCGGCCGTCACCTACGACCCTGCCCCGCCCAGCGGCTGGTCCCCGGACGGCAGCATCAGCACCGAGCAGCTCTCCAAGTCGGTGGTCCTGGACCTCGCCGATCTGCGCGACCGCTCCGAGGAGGGCGAGGTGTCCAACTGGTGGAGTCAGGTTTTCGGCGATGCGGACATGCATGTGATCATCAACTATCTGTGGATCGGAGTGGTCACCTCGCTGGTGGTGCTCTCGCTGGTGTTCATCCTCTTCAGCTGCTACTTCTACCGGAAGTTCCGCACTTGGAAGAAATGCAGTAAGTGTTGCTAACGTCCCAGAAATTGTATCCCAAAAGCCAGCAGCACTCAGTTCTGGCTTTTATGTGCCTCGCCTGTAATCAGAAAATTGTGTGGCATTCGCCAAAGGCCTTATCTGCGGCCATTTATTCAGCTGGCTAAACAATATAAAATAAAATGCAGAAACAGGTCCCACTTCGGGCACCCAGTGGCCCCCACCCGCCTGCTAGCCAGGGCCAACTGTTATGGCCGCAAAGCCTCATAAATTTTTTGGCGCGCTTCGAAATTGTCAGCCAGCCGGGCTGACAACGGGCGTTTGCATCGTTTCTGTTGTAATTTTAGATACACAAGTTTATTATGCCACAAAATATATGTGCCGCATATTTATAATATTAAATTGACTCGCCTCCGCCAAAGGCAGCAGGCAGCGGGCATTGTGCCCCTTTTATGATAGCGATAATGTACGAGTTGGGGTCCATGGGGCGACCCCATCGACCCTTCCCTTCGAGGCAGAGAACAAAAACGAGAAACAACCAAATTGTTGAGCGAACCAAATTTGTTGCTGGCTCTGCATGCCAAAGGCGTGAAATTGTGCGTTGATATTAGTATTTTGTTTTTTTGTGGGACGCGGTGATAAAGCAGCGTAGTATAGCCTAATAATAATGGACCATATCACTCTGGTAAAAGTCAACGGGAAATCTGCCATAAAAGAGGCATAAATGGGGAAAGGTTTCCACACTAAATCCACCAAAATCAATCAAGTTTGACACAACTGTTATCGAAATCCCACCTAAACCGAAGATTACCGCCACTCAACCCCATTTTGCTTCCATACAGCCCATGTAAATATATCTTATCAGCTCGAAACCTGTTGCACCACTCTACTGCCCATTTTGGTAGCACCCAATCCCGAAAAATAAATCATATGTTTAGGCACTTTACACATAATTACGGAAGCCCAACTCATCCGGGTCCGAAATGAATTGATCAGAGCAGGGCAGGGAAGGGAAGGGAAGGGACCTACAGGTCGAAACAACCTACACAACTAACAAGTCCCCGACTCAAGTGTCAAACTTTTTGCAGACCAATTTAGCCAAATGATTTATTTAGGCCAAAGGAAGACGAAGTGAAGAGCTAGAGCCAGAGTAAAACTTTCCGGGTTTCGTTGGTTGTCTTTGGTCCAGGTTCTGGCTCTCGGGCCAACAGGCCGTGGCATTAAAGCCTGGCCAACTCAACTGTCAAACTGTCAATTTTGTGCTAACGAGCCTTAAAAACTTTGCCCTGCGATTACGACACGCGACCGGGCCGGGCCGGGCAGGGCAGGCGGCTCTACGTAAAATATCAATTTGAGCGATATGTGTGGCTCGCATTCGGGGCGTCCAATGCGTCTAATTAGTTTCGTTAGTGTCGTGTTCTGCTCTGTTTTGCTTTGGCTTGGCTTTTTTTTTACGCTTTTCCCGTCTCCTGGAAAAGCGACTCGCTGGTTTTATGTTCCCTGGCCTAGATAGATACCAAAGTGGTCGGTCGGTCGGTCGGTCGGTGCGCTTTTGGGTTGCCCAGGATACGCAGCACTACCTACGTGTGTCATTTATAATTAAGCAACTCGGCCTAAGTTCGCCCGGCTTTGTGCGTTTAATGCCAGCTACGTGGTGTTTACCTTATAAATACTTAACGAGTCGCAGGACAGGGCAGGGAGTGCGAGAAGTACCTGCCAGAGTGTCTGGCCCAGTTAGGAGTCCTGCATTTGGCTTACACTTTATTTATTAAACTGTCACACACAGTGCTAGTGCTATTGCTAGTGATAGAAAGTTTTTTTCGGCTTCTGCTTCTGTTATCAATTAGTGCAGCGTGCTGGTGAATTTATTAACTTGCCACAAGGAGTCCGGCCACTGTTTATCATGTTGTATAGGTCCTGCATAATTTACTTGGGTAAAAATGTAATTAAGCGTAGCATATTTGGCAAGACCAGAAAAAGTTGCTCTTAGCTGGCAGCAGCCCTTTAAATTTTTAATGGCCCGCAAAAACTAGTAGTTGCGCTTTTTCTCGTTGCCCCGCCAAGCTGGGCAAAATAATTTAGTTTGCTTTCGGGTTGTTTGCTTTTTTTGGCAAACTCAAATTGAGTGTTGTAATTAACCAAATTGTTTTGTAGCCGGGTCCGGCGTTTAGTGGTTCGGGCTTGCAAAAGTTTTAATGGAGGTGCAGTGATATGTTGGCCGGGTTAATTGAAAAACAAAAATCGATTTCGTATTTCAATGGCCATGGCTTAATCTCACTTGAAAGCAGCTTAAGCGCAGGCATAATAATTTTTAAATAAAAAACTCTACCCATAAGGCCGCAGTTAAAAATTAACAGACATTTATGGCAACAAGAAATAAAGCAGGACAGTCCGCAGAGCGCTTTTAATTCTTTCCATTTGCCAGTTTCCATTTCGGAGTGCAGCGGCTTGTTGCGATGAATTTAAATTGTTGCATACATTTGGGCGCATCGACAGCAAAAATAAAGGACCCGCCAGGAGCAGCAAATGCAAAAACGGAGCCATCCAAAGTGCCAACGCAGGCGAAAAACAAAAGGCTGGCGTGCTAATTTTTTTGCCATTGTTTTGCCACTGACTCTACGCTACTACACTGTGAAAATGTGATAAATAGCACCAGAATTCATAGTCCATTTCTTCATTGATTTGCTCAAACTTTAAACATGATTTTTGGAGGTAAAGAAAGTGCGGAAACGCCGGGGTTTCCCGCAGTGCAGCATCTGACTTTCGGGCCATCCGTTCGCATGCCTCGAAAAGGCAAAAGGCTGCAAATTTTTCCGGGAGCGGGCAGTTTGCTCAACACTTGCATAAAATATGAAGCCTGCAGCATGTGTACCAGTTGCCCACGCCCTGTTTGCCGTCTGTCTATCAAACAGAAAGCAAGAATAAAAAACCGAATGGGTGAAACAAAAGTCAAAAAAGTTGAAAACTGAAAACGAAGAGCAGATCCTCATGTGAGGTATCCTGGCAAAAAAAAAAACAAAAAAAATGGGGGAAGGGACGAATATATATGGGCTACAGTTATAACAATAAATCAACAACTGCTGACTGCTGCTGCTGCTGCTGCCGCTGCTGCTGCTGTTGCGTTTTAATATTGTAATGCGCAAATTTTTCAACAGGCTTATACCCCGCACCACAAACGGCGACCACCTTTCCTTCCTGCGATTCCGCGCCTTAATTGAAAAACATTTCGGGCCCCAACATGGCCGACAAAACGAGAAATTTTTGTATGAAAAACTGCAAGAGAACAATTAAAAAATTGTCGAGTTTTTCAAGTCGTGGCATTCAAAATTAAATCGGGCAAAAACCCGTTGAGGACGATCCCCTATTTATTTATTGAATGCAGTTTAAATTGCATTTAATAAACGTGAATACCTGTTCTTTTTGCCCCGGACAAACCATATGCATTCGCATTGAAAAGGGAAAAAGGGGGGAAAATGTTATTTGATGAAACTTAATGCTTCATAAATTTGTAATCACAAATGTAACTCAGTATGTGGGCATTTGCCGGGCGAAATTAAATTTCTGCTGATTGCACCAGCTTAGGGCAGGAGGGGAAATTTGATATGATATTTCCAATCTTAATTTAACTTGGCTTAATTTGAAAATGAAACACACGCATGTGGACGGACGGCAGCTGTGGCATTATAAAAATTAAATGCCCGCCTGCTGCATACTTTCCGGGCTTTTCAGCCATTGCAGTCGGTCGGTTGGTCTGCATGTGTGTGTGTAACTGTATTTTATTTCATTCCATTGTGCCACGCGCGCACTTCCGGCATATTATTGCCGGCTTGTTATTGTTGTTCCTGGGACTGTCAGTCTGCTCTGAAGGAACTTTGCCTGTCGTGGCATCCTCGCCGGCATTTCCGGTCAGCACAAAACTTTCCGCTTCCCTCATGTTCGCTTTTTTTTTGTTTTTTTTTTCGTCCTGCCTGATGGCATTCGGAAAAGTTCAAGCGTTTGCGCCTTTACGCTAAATTGAATTTAATGCTACTGTCCCGCTCCTCGGCAAATGTCCTTTGACATGGACAAACAATGTAATGACAGAGTCGAAACTTTGATGCCTGATTGGGGGCCACCCGTTCGTCCCGGACACTGCGAAAAATCGCTTGGGAAACTGATATTTCCCTGGGTTTTCTGGGACTTGTTTCTGCATTGTGTACCCGATTTTTCCCTGTATAAGCTCAAGCAACTTCCTGCCAACAAACTAAACTAACAAACTCTCTTCTCTGTCTATTTGCAGACAAGGATATACGTGCCCAGATCCATGCGGCCAACGATTCCTATGCCACGCACCTGGTCAACTGCGATGCCAGCCGCCTGCTGCTGCACCAACAGCAGCAGCCGCCGCATCCGCGCAACAATGAGGCGGCCTTCTACCAAATTGAATCGCCACCATGCTACACAATCGCCACCGGGCTGCCCAGCTACGATGAGGCACTGCATCATCAGCCGCGTCACTTTGCCTACGGCATGAAGTTTGTGTATCCCTCGCTGGCGGCTGTGCATCATCATCACCACCACCCGTATTCTCGTGCCTGCGTTTCCAATTGGGAAAAGGACGAGATGCAGCAGCAGCAGCAACAGCAGCAGCAGTCGCATCAGGATGTGAATAAGCTGCAAAAGTGCAAACTGTCAGCGGCAGGAGAGGATAAAGGCCCATCCAGCGACTTGGCCGCAGCAACGCCTGCCATTTGCATTAACATGCCAAACGGGCGGACGGAGGATGCGGATCAGGAGGGTGTGGCAGCATCTACATCCACATCCACATCCACATCCACACCCGCGCCCACACAAACTTTGCAGCCGGCGGCTGCTGCTGACGATGATTGCGCCTCATTGGTCGTTGTTGTTGCCGCGTGATTGCCCAGCCACTAAGCCGGGAAAGGGTTTTGGGCTTAGGGAATATTACGGGGAAATAATAGGGGGGCAGGGGTCAGGGGTCAGAGGGTCAGGGGTCAAGGGGCCGGGAGTAGCAGCCCAATTGCTTAGTCACTTGTAAATAGTTGCATCGTCTGCTACTTCTGCTGCTGCTACTGCTGCTACTAATGTTGTTCACCCATGTAGAGACTTATAGCCTAATAACATAAATCCCACTATAATGGCCCCCTGGAACCAAAATTTAGTTTCGTTTTTAGTTGATATCTGTTATATATTATATTATGTATTATGCAAGACTGAGAGTATTATTTATTGTAACCAATTGTCTATCGTCTAAGCCCTAATGTTTAAGCTATTGAGAGAGCGAGAGAAAAGAATCGAAAGAAATATAAACCTCGAGCAAAGAGTATGCAAACTAAATTGAAATTTGATTTTTTATTTGTTTCCTACCACCCATCGGTTTTTCAGTTGCTCATTTTCCAATGTGACCTCGAAGTGGCAGAAATCCCTCTGAAAGGCTCGCAGAACAAAAACCAGAAAGCATTTGGGTTTTCGATTCGGCCACGGGTTTGTTTTGAAATTATGTACGTGACTTGGATGCGGCTGGTCGAGATTAGGTCAGCAGAAATGCATTGCATCTGGTGGGTGTGCGCCCGAGGAACGTGCTGAAAGGCTGAAAGTATTTTTCAACGTTCCCCTCAAGTGTGCCCGGCCATTTGGCAAAAGCGAATTAAATCCGAAGAGCTCTCGGCCCGCCACCAAATATGCACTTGGGAGCNGCAGAAATGCATTGCATCTGGTGGGTGTGTGCCCGTGCGCCCGAGGAACGTGCTGAAAGTATTTTTCAACGTTTCCCTCAAGTGTGCCCCGGCCATTTGGCAAAAGCGAATTAAATCCGAAGAGCTCTCGGCCCGCCACCAAATATGCACTTGGGAGCCTTTCATAAATGCATGGACTTCTTAAATCCCTCAAATTTGCTACCTATTTCCACTTTTTGTTGCTTCAAGTCCACAGATCATAAACTACAAGCAAACACAGACAGTTTCTCAATGTTGCAGTTACTACAGATAAATAGAAACATTAACTAGCGTTAACGTAAAACTAAAACTAAAACTAAAACTAACTAAAGCCCCGAATAATCATTGTCTACTATGGGACGCAAAGAAAAGAAGATAAAATATGCAAAAATATACGAAGAAATATTATCAAAACAAACTGAAACGAGTAGTTTTTCTTGAAAGTTTATTGGCAAGCAGTCTTGGGTTTTGGGATTTCGGGGACTTTCAGGCGATGAACCTAATTGGGAACACAGCTCTCCTCCACACAACAAAAACAAAGGAGTCGTAAAACACGAGTTAAAGTTTTCGTGCGAGCATAAATAATTTCATGTCAAATTTGACACTTTTGTTGAAGCTTCTGCGTCTTTAATGCTGCAATTTGTATTCAAATGTACGATTTGTTGATGAGTGCCAGTCCGGGAACGAAGCCGGGAGGGAGGACGGTACCGGTGGCAGGGCACATCAAACATTCCATAACGCAGCAGAGACGACGGAAAACAGAGGAGCTGCAAACACCAAACAGGGCCATAAATTATATTATCGTGCATCGTGTATCTGGTTCAGGTCGCAGTCATGAGTGACTGTAGCTCAAAACTGGGCAGGGGCATGGAACGGCCACGGGGAAGGGAACGGGAACGGGGAACTGTGACTGGGGCTGGGAATGCCAACGGGATTGGGATCGGGATCAGCTCGACGGGTTAAGGGGGCCTGGGGACAGTGGACTGGCACTGACATCAACACCAGCAGCCGGGGAGGAACTTGTGGGTCCCTGTGTGTCGTGGTCGTGCCTTGCGTTCTTTCCATGATTTGCCGAAATGCACAAAAAAGCCAACCAAAGACACAAAGAGCCAGGCCAGGTGGGGATTAGCCGAGGTCTGAGTGCTCTAAGCCAAGGTAAGAATTCCCAATTAACAAAAACTTATATAAACCAATAAATGCACTAAGATTACGCATAGAAACCCATAGATTATATTACTGTTTCACTAATAGGATTGGAAATACTTGAAAGACTCTTCTGAAACTACTCTTAAGAATTGATCCTGAAAAGGAATAAAATTTACCATGAAAATATTTATTGTATTATAAAGAATCTTAGGGAATTCCATCAATATTTATTTCCATGCAATATTTGAGATGTTATGCTTGGTATATAGAGGCGGCAATTTTCGGGCTGTGCCAACTTTATTTGCATTGCTAAAAGCCTTTGAAAATTGGTCATGACCCCGGCAAGGTTAGAGAGAGTATGGCAGCTTCATCAGACCGACAGACAGACAAACGGACGGACGGACAAAGGCAAAGTTAAAGGTAAATGTAGGCGGAGTGCCCAGGCCGAGAGATAAGCGATATGCGGTCGGCATTCGTACAAACGAATGGACATGTGTGTTATGATGGGTACTACTGTACGGTACGGTGCGGTACGTTTTTATGGCGAGTGCACGTGTGTTGGCCGTAATTTGTTAAACGGTTTTTCTGATTTTTCCCCAGCCATCGCCATCGGTGTGACAGAGTTCATTGAACAGGTTGTTTCGGCTTTTGGCCCGACTTTTGGGGCCGACTTTTGTTTGCTCCACTTTGTGGGCGGGCCATAAATCGCGGCGACATTAATTTGTTTGTCACCTGTCGCAAATGCGGTTGACTAAGATGCGTTGCGCTCTTTAATGAGTGCAATTAAATGTCTAATGAGGCCGATGACAAAACGCAATGAGGTGTGCTTATCCGATTAGATTTATGGCGCAAAATAATTCACACAGCTCTTTTCCGCGTCCTTAAATGCCGATGTCTACTGGGCTTATATATGAGCTTATCGAAGGCTAGCTGCTGCTTGGGATCTGGTGTTAAGAGCGGTTCCTGGACTTCGAAAATCTCTTGCACTCCCTTCGCTGCTTTGGGCTTCACCTCATCCCGGAAATCATATCTCTGGATACCTCGGTTCTGGTTTTTAAACGCATCTTTAGCCAAAGTATTCCTAGAATTTCCGAAATCATTATTTGATTCCTCAATGCTTTCGCCGGGGTAAGGATATTTCTTAGCAGTTTTTCGTTTGTAATCGTAAGCTTGCCTTTGTCCAACTGCATTTTGGCTGCCTGATTGATCTGGGCTCGGATTTAAAGGAGATTCCTTTAGATAATATGGATTAAAGTTATTGGAATTATCACTGTCTCTGCTCTTATCTTCCGGCGGCTTGGTGAAGAAGAATCTATGGACATTATCTTGAGATTCTGTAGATCTTTTTTTGGGACGATTGGCATGGAACCAATCGGCTGCGGGACGAGAGGTATCCGGCACACGAGAATGCTCGATGCCCGGCAGATATCCTCGGTTCGGAGTGGAATCACTGTTTGGATGATACTTTGGTCTGGCTCTTGTCGAAGGAATCCCGGCAGGTCGAGCCTGCGGGTTTCCTGCGCCATTAGCAGACCAAAGTGAGGATCCAAAAACTGGTGGGGCACGTCCGGTTGGTGGGATAGGTCTGGGGCGTGGATAGTTGCGACGGTCGGTAAAGGGAACATCCTTTCTGGTGCCAGGAGTCAGGTACTCCGGATTCCAACCATTGACCGTTACTGTCGTTGGAAATTCTTCAATTGGCTTAGTTCTTCCCCACCCTGACCAATCCTTGTGAGTCCGGCCCTTGACGTTTTTAGTGAGTGTTTCGTACTCGGTCTCGGTAAAGGGAACATCCTTTCTGGTGACAGGAGTCAGGTCCTCCGAATTCCAACCATTGACCATTACTGTCGTTGGAAATTCTTCAATTGGCTTAGTTCTTCTCCACACCGACCAATCCTTGTGAGTCCGGTCCCTGACGTATTTAGTGTGTTTTTCGTACTCGGTCTCCCACTCGTCGTTATCGATCCAAGCCCTGACTGTCTCTGTAAGCATTTACAAAATATGTATCGTTTATTTATTATTTAAAGTATAGATTTCTTACGTTGCTCAATATCTCCGCCGTGGGCGTAGTCTAGTAAACGACCAGTGTCATTGCCGCCCGAAGAAGAGAAGCCATTCATGTAATCCTTTTGCCAATAGAATGTCAGCCAAAAGATGATGAGGAAGTCGTGGAATAGTATTAGCGATCCCAGGATATGGTCATGTAAGCGCATTTCCGCGAAGCGATTGCCATTTATGGTTTGGCCATGATACATCACGAACTAAGGAATATAATTGGGAGCCTTAAGCGATATTTTTTTGTAGGCAACCTACCAACAAAACCATTATGCTTATGGACACCTGCACTACAATATAGGCATAGGGCATCGTATAGTCCAAGGTCATCTGAAGCAACAGGACGAAGCTTCCGACAATCAGGAAAATAAAAGACATTATGAACAGGATGGCAATGTCCAAGGTGAGATCCATCTGCAGAAGTTTGTGAGGTATGAGAAGACTTTCGAGACGGTTAGTTTATCACTGGTTACTCGTCTGGGCAGAAAGACTCCGATGATTACGAATAGGATCAATAAAATCAGGCACACTGCAAAGCAAATAGTAATATTCGTCCAATTGCTGATGGTGACAAAAATTATTGTGGAAACGATCTGGAGTTCCACCTGAGGAAAATTCAAAATGAAAAGGGGACCCTGCAACCTCCACAGGATACTCACGATAATCAGGGCCACCAAAAAGTTTAGACCCTTTATGAAGCGCAGCTTCTCTATGAAAATGAAGATTATGAAGATGATCACTGCCAGTACAAAGGTCAACAAACAGATGTAAAAGTGCTCGCCGAATATATTCTTTGCATCTTCTCTGTGAATTTTAAATGTTTTTAATGTTCCATACAAGATAATGACATTCTTACATGAATGACACTGCAAGCCATTGGCCCAAACCCAAAATAGTCCACAAGAACAATAATCCGTAAGTTATTATGGCGAATTTTCTTCGCGCCTCTCGATAAGCCTGAAAACCATACATCGTAACCCATCGGTCCGAAGAGTACGAATTTCGATATCACCGGTCTTACTAGGACTGCAAATTTGCTCCGAGCTATTACAAGCCACAAGAGATATATCGTCCAAAACATCCAAAAACAATGGGAAGCTCATTTTTACATAGTTATCCCAGCTGACGTGATCGTTGGATCGTTCTGCTTTAACCAAATATATCAACATTTACTGACAGATTGCTAAACATCCACATGTCCGATTCGTCCAAGGAATTCGTGACATCTGCAAAATAATTCGCTCTTTTTTTAGGAACAAAGCGAGATTAGCCATTCCATTACCTTCTTCGGGAGCGTGCAGATCCTTGGCTTCGTCCGTTACCTGTCTTTCTATGGCTATACTGGTCGATGCCCAGAAGAAATCGTTGGGCGTGAAGAACGCATATTTTATTTGCCAGTAGAAGGTGAGACCGTAAATGATCAGGAACTCGTTAAATAGGAAAAGATCGGCCAGTAGAAAGTCCTTAGAATGCATTTTCACAAAGCGATCTCCCCTAATCAGTTGGGCATGCACCATGATAAACTTTCACTGGCGTCAGTATACTCTACGAATACTCACATAAATATTGAAAAACTCACCGAACATAGGACTATTGTCAGTAGTGCCTCAAAGCAACCATACCCATAGTTGCGCCAGGTCTTCAAGTACAGCTCAAGCGTTAGGAAGTACACCGAGATACCCACAACTAGGTAGCTCATAACGAATTGCGGAGCCATGTGCTCTGTCATGTCCAGCTGGTAGCCAAATATAATCAGAATTATACGATATGTTCAGGAAATTAAAGACCATTACCGAGTGGGAAAGGTGGCAGCCCAGGAAGAGGCACACGGCGACCAGGGCCGCAGAAAGTAGGAAAAAGGCGATCATGTCTGGGATCCAGGTTTTAGACACTAGCACAAAAAACGAGACCGTATCCAGTTGCACCTAAAATAGACTAAGGATACTGCAGATCGATCGGTTTGGCTCAAACCACTCACTATCGCATAGGCAGCCACCCAACTGTAGAGATAATTGCGCCGCAGTCTCTTGGAAACTACAAATAGGAGAAACAGGATGCAAGCCAACCCCATGGCCACGGAACAAGTCACGGTCCATCCGACACATAATTTGCGAGTAATCTCCCTGTCAGCGGACACAATTAATTTCTGAGATAAGTTAGAAAATCGCACCTACACCGCACAGATTATGCTCCACTGCAGAAGAGCCAGGCCGAGAAAGGAGAACAGGATGAGGTACGTTTTGAGGGAGTACTTTAAGCGTGTCCGTCGAGCAGACTCCATGGGTTTTTGGCCAGGAAGTTAGTGGTAAGAAGTCGCGCAGCCGCACCATTTACGTTGGATTTAAAGGCAAAATGCATAGGGACTTGGTTAAGATAACAATAATGCAATGAAAATGTGATCTTTTGTGTAAAGACTACTGTGTTTGAAATACTAAAAGAAAAGACATTCGTGAGAGGTTTTCAAGCTTCTAACTTGACTGGGTTCTACAGTGGGTGACCCGTTGGATCTAGTTGGATCTATTTGAATCCCCTCGCCAACAGCTGCGACCTGCAAACTTGCGACCAGACCGAAAGACAGACTGTGGGGCAGCCAGGCAGCTAACGCGTTAAATCAACAAAAATTAACAGCCAGCAAACAAGGCGAGCACGACGCCAAGGTTGAGAAATTTGTGCCCTGCTCAATGCAGCAAACAAATTTGCACTTGTTTGCTTAACTATGTCTTTGTTTTTTGTTGTTTTCCTCTATTTTTTGTGTAGAGGAAAATAGCGCAGAACATGCCAGAGCAACTGTCAACGGCAAGTGTTAAAAATGCCAGATAAATAATGTTAGAGCATCCCGGGCTGGAGCCACAATGGCAAACAGACTCACTAATGAGCTGGCTGCCTGCACTGGAAGTCAACTTTTTCAACGTGCGTCAGTCAGACGAGTAGTATATAGAATGGGGTCCCAAAAAGAGATACAATTTGCATACTAAACTGAGGCGGCGGCACACGGTGCGTATGAGCA
The DNA here is from genome assembly GCA_021223825.1 of Drosophila ironensis. Classification (NCBI taxonomy): domain Eukaryota; kingdom Metazoa; phylum Arthropoda; class Insecta; order Diptera; family Drosophilidae; genus Drosophila; species Drosophila ironensis. The sequence continues at coordinate 1,146,651 of JAJJHQ010003614.1, read as the reverse complement.
ACGAAGCGGCAGAAAATAAAAATCATTTAGCGACACATTTGGCATATGAAAACAGCAGCGGTAATGGCGTGTGGCATTCACAATCAGCTGGGCCGAGCGTTTATGAGCTCCCCAAACGAAAAAAGACTTGAGGAGGACCTGGTGTACTGTCGTCAGCCCGACTGGCTGACTAGCATGCAAAATTAATTACGGGCAAAAATTTATTTACGACGGCGCACTGGCAGGCTGCTGCTGCTGCTGCTGCCTTTCCATCGGCGTCGTTCTGCGGCAGCCATAAAAGTTTTACGCTTTAGCCGAATTTAGGAGTCAGCCAGCAGCAGGCAGGAACCAGGAACCTGCAACCAGTAACCAGCAGCCAGGAGGAAGAATGCAGCTTAGATACATTCTCCTTGTGCCATAAAATCCAGGCAAGAGCAACGCGCCGATGACATTTCGCCAGCTGCATTGCAGTGTTGCAGTGGATGTGGGGTTAATGCGGCTCTGTGTCCCCGCTGCGGCGCGGCTCCTGCACACCAGCTACTGTGGACTTTACGAGCTTTTACATCACCGCTGGAAAAGGTGACCGCCGGAAAGGGGAGACGAACATGTAACCAGGCAGGGAGTGCGGCAAATCACACCACTTAAGTGCGCGTAATGAAATTTTAAGCAGCATTCGGTTCTGTTTATGATTTCGGCTCTAAACTGAATGCATTTGCCGGAGCCTGTAATTCAATTTCGTTTGGTTTTGCCGACACTGGGATGTCAACTGAAACTTTATGGCTGGCAGATTTTTAAGCGAAATTAATTGAACACTATGCAGGGTTACCCCCTGTAATTACCTTCACAAAGGTAGTCAATCAAACAATGCTAATATTTGCTAGTTGCTAGTGCTTGATTAATTTATTACAGCCTGATTTATAACCTGAGCAAAATGGTTAGGCCTGTTTTTAATGGCTTTATATACACGGATTCTCTAAATGATTTATTCATTAATGGTGTTATAGTTATCTGTATTTTGTATATTTTTAGCAGTCATAGATGGGAAACTATAGAACCTGTTTCATAATGCTTGCAAAATGTTATGACCTGTTTATCTGGTTATTAACAAATTGTATAAGAACTTAATTATATCATTAGGTTCATCTTATTTTCTATAGCTTGGTCAACGATCTGCTGTACCCTGTTTTTTATCGCTTGCAGAATTTCCGAAACAAATAGAGGCCCTAATCAGTAAGAACCCGTTTGTATAACTTAGGTCAGGGTCTGGCATATCCCGTGATAAGCAGCACACTTCCCTGGGGGCGGCTCCGAGATGTCACACAAAGAGTGTTCAGACTAACCGGCTGTTTGATTAAGCCAAATGCAAATAACTAGCAGACGCTCATTAGCAGCAGCACACGCCGCATAAATAGATAAGGACCACACCGAGAGCGTGGCGGCCGGGACCGGAATTCGGCATCTAGCATTCTGAATTCAGAATCCGGATTTGGATGCGGATACTTGGAAAGATAGAGCGCCCGCCGCGGGACAAGTTCAAAGAGCCGGCGGCGAATCACATGTCGGCACATCATCATCCAAAATGAGCAACAAATTAGAGACTACTGCCATTAAATCTGCCGCCCCTCGGGGAAGGGGTAATGGCGGCTAGTGACTCCTTCGTTTTCATTCCCATTTCCATTTCCATTTTCACTGTTCCATTTTCCTTTTGCGTCATCGAAATTTGTAGCAGCTTATCATCGGTAGAGCGGGGAACCGATAAAAAGATGAGCTCCGGAAAATTCGTCCGCCTTCCTTGTGTGAGTCACTTTTGCCGCAGCTTCGAACGTGACCTGGCACTTTAGTGACACTCTCATAATCGAGCGTCCAGGCCGTTATCAATTTTACGACTTCCTTGGGTTCCAGTCGGGCCAAGGACCACCGGCTAGCTGCAATTAGTTTTATTTTCCAATTCGTAGTCTTGCGGACCGCCTTAGTATCTTTATCTTGGCTAATTGATATTTATTGCCCGAACACGTTCCTCCACTTCTTTCGCTTCACTCTCTGCTTTCTCTGAGGTGAAAATGTGAAAACTCCGGTGGTACGTTCTGGTTTTCCCATTCTGTTCTGGCTTATTGGCAACGGGAAATTATGGGCGGTAGGTTGGGATTGTTATACTTTATTGGGGAATGCGGGAATGCGATGGCCAGTGACTCAGGCATTGACTCCCGATCCGAGGGGTCAGCCGGCGATGGAGTCACGTTTTTGTTTTACACAGAAACAAGATTAGAGTCGTAAACCGTCGAGGACCCCGCATATGGCCTGGGAACTTGGCTGCGCCGCCGAGAGGTGAGCTCCAGGCGTTGAGTCATCAATCACGGGACTCGGCACTACCACCGCTGAAATATAGTTCAATAAAAAATGCATTTTCAGGAAGCCCAGAAAGGATACTGCTCTGCCCGTGCCAGCTGTCCCCTCGCACGAAGTTATAGGCTATCACATTTCCTTCAGGCATACATATTTGTTCTAAAAACAACCATGAGGAAGCAGATTTTTTTAGAGTAAACACTTAGGAGGCTTCCCTGCCATTCCCCAAAAAACAACACGAATGTATCGAAAATTAACAATACTTGTAGCCCTTGATTTATGAATGAGCTGCTCTGTTTATGGCAGGATACACTTTTTACACCATCATGTTCGAGGTTTTCGCCCTATTTCGTCGGTAGGCAGGATATTATGAATGCATTTGGAGTGACTACTTAAAAGTAAATAAATAATGCAGCAAAATATTGCTGTGTTTGCTCAGGAAACCTTGTTGAATGGAAAATGAGTTGTGGTATTGCCTTTGCTGGGAATTAAAAGGTGTTCGTTCAGAGAGAGAGAATTATTATTAGTTATAAAGTGGGAGGAATAACTATTTTCATTCATTGGGATTCTACATGCACTAGATATCTTCTCGTGGAACAGCAGGAGCAGCAGCAAATTCAACTTGACTTCAAGTTCATTCCTAATTTATGACACTTTCAATTAGGGACTCCTCCCAAAAGGCCAACAGCAGGTCGGATTCCGGGTAAACCTTGTCGACTGGCAACTGGCAACTGGCAGGGCACAGCGAGAGATGAAGTTCCTGGAATGAATCGAAAACCATAATTATGCTCACGCTTACAGCCTTCCTTGCGAGCGTCTGTCAATTGCAAAAACAAACAGAATATGGCAAAAAGAGCAGAGCCTTGGCCAGGAATGACAAAAGGGCCAAGGCTAGATAGGGAGATTCCGGCAGATAGATTGACAATCGTAGGAGCATACCTGCAGCGCCTCACAAGTGCTTTGTCCTTGGATAAACGGCTG